>JADRCC010571422.1:0-12709 GCA_019843855.1 Hylomyscus alleni
GTGGGAATACACCTGGTAGATGCTCTCCAAATTTGGATTGGTGTTAATACAATAAGCAGCTGAGCTTGAACCATGTGAAGCAGTAGTTACAAGCTATCTCTGGACTCAGAGTTCAAACTCCGGATATAAGCAGGGCATGCTGCCCTCTACCCCGGGATAATCCCAGTACTTGGCAGGTTGAGGCAGGAGGATCTGGAGATTGAGATCAGCCTAAGCTACAGAGTAAGCCCTTGTTCCTTCTAGAGCAGAGGGAAACAGAGGGATCAGAGGAATAAGGGGCAGGCAGAGCAGGGTCTCTTTGTCCTGTTAGCTCCTTGCATCCCTTGGGAGAGCTGAAACTGTGACGTCTATTCACAGAATGGAGACTAGAGAAGACCTTACTCAGTGACAATGACTGTTTCTGTCACAAATCTTCAAGTTGTTTGACCTTGACTCCAAACCTCCAACCCACTGAGCCTGCTCCAGCCGTCACTGCCTGCCTGACGTGTGGTTGCCTGCGTGGTCACACAGGGCTCTGTGCTTGAGAAGGGAGAATCCATGCCACTTGAGGACATCTGCCCATAGCCACACCCCTGTCTGCCACCACACTGAGGAAGCCAAGCCAGTGCTTGATTTAGTTGTGAGGAATGGAGCTGTATAGCACATGCAGGGAAATCTCGTTAACTCAAAACTCAGGAGACTAGACGTTAATTCCTAAGTCAAAACAAAAGCGGGAACGGGCTGGTTTCAGATGTTTTTATTAACAGAGCGTTTTGTCAGCTGGGGAAATAGCAAAGGTTCTGAATTATGCACTGTTTGAGGAAGCCATTAGTGGATTAGAAGAGTTGTTTTTTTTTTTTTTTTTTTTTTTTTGCCATTTATGCTACAGGACATAACAATGGCTTCAGGGCTTAACACTCAGTTTGCCTGAGCCACTCTGGCTGGAGAAGGATGGACTGAGGCAGTTTCCTGCTATCCAGTGGTTTCGTCTAGCCCATGACTTTGGTCTTAGATGCTGAGCAAGTGGGGAAGGGGATAGGTGCCAGCTCTGTAGGGTGCTATTGAGGACTCCAGCTTTTCTCTGGAGAAGGGAATAAAGACTCTCTGATGCCCTTTGCTATGCTGTCTGGGTAGTTCACTGAACAAAGTACAACTCAAGATGCAGGACAGAAGAAAGAAGGGGACTTTTTCAGTCTTCAGTTCTATCTCAGCCATGGTCTTATTCTGGACCAGGCTTTGGGGACATGGAAGGCACATGCCCAGCCCTTGCCTTAGAAGTGTGCATGGCCTCCCAGCAGGCAGACACGGAGAGTGTGACAGCAGAGACTTACAGTAGCACCCACTCACCCATTGTGTGTGCATTCCCTTACATATGCACCTTCTTTTGCCCCGTTCTTCCTTCTCTATACGTCAGCACTGGGAAGTGGCTATCCCTGCTTTGGGGGGTGGAGTCACTTTTAGTGGAAAATACTTCCCTGAGCTTACTGGCTCTCTCTGAGTGGCATCCTGCACAGAGCTAGTATCTCCTGACCCCCACCTATCCAACCATCTCCTATAGACCCCAGAAGCCTCCCTCAGAAGATGAATCAAGAGCCTTCCAATCCATTTATACTCCCGGACAAGGCCACATGCCTTTCCTCAGCTCAGAGTCCAGCTGGAACCAAACTGGGGACAAAGTCTCCAGTGACTTATTAGGTTCATGGCTGGAGGACAGAGGCAAGAGAACCAAAAGCAATCGCTCAATTTCAGGCCTGCTCAGAGCTAAGTGAATTTAATAATCCATAGATCATGTTATACAAATTGCATTTCACAGTTTTACCAACTTACCCCACACTGTGCACAATCCTGGGTGGCTTATTTCACAAATAAATAGCCGGAATCTAAACAGCTCTATTTCCTTAGCAATCACTCTTGGAGAACAGAGCAGCTTCCGCTCCTCCCTCTCCTTCTTTTGTAGACCACGAGTTTACTGCCAAAGAGTCTTTACTTATAAAACTAATTTTTATGTGAACAAAGGAAAAATGATGTCATTTATTGAGTACCGGCAACACGGCAGGCCACAGGCAGCATGTTCTCTATACATGATGCATTTGGCACTAACAATATAAAGTAAAGGGCATTATGCCATTTTACAGATGGAGAACCTAAGCTTTGGCCAGGCCCTAGGTGTAATCTAAGTCATGTAACTGGTACCCATAGCCCAGACTCCATAAAACAAATGTCAATTACATAAAAGTGCCCTCCACAAGGAGATCCACGGGCCAGCGTCCTAGCATAAAATGGATTTGGACTGGAGGATAGAGCCTGCCATGTGTCCTGGCACTAGCATGCAACCCTTATGGTAACCTTTTGTCTTTGTGTACCACCTCTGAGGATACTGCGTATATTCTGATGCATGCCATGAGACAGCGAGGCCTGGTGGGAATCCCTGAGTCATGCCCAGTTATAGAGACTGCCTTTAGCCATCCACCCACTGGTCAATCTGGGTGTCAGAGAGTATCTGGCCAGCTTCAAGGGAGGGAGGCAGGGTAGTCTGGATAGCTGTGTTCTGAATGGCTCATCTGAATTGGGGTGGGGGTGCGGCCCCTGGGTCTCATCTCTCATGTCTCACAGCAAGAACCCATACCCGTACACATAGCCCAGACTCCATAAAAGGAAATGCCAATTAAATAAATAAAAAAAAAGTGCCCTCCACAAGGAGATCCATGTGCCAGTATCCTTGCACAAAGTGGATTTGGAACAGAAGTCCACGGAGCATCTAGGACAACGAAGGCAGATGACACATTCTTCTCAGATGTTTTACGCATCACAAAAAAGAACTCTTCCTACCTTCCTCTTATAGCAAGGGAAAGAGGTGACTGGATACTTGCCCATGAGATAAGCTCTCATTCTAAGTCAGGGATGCCTAAAGTCTACCCTTGCTATTTCCCAGGACCATGGGAACCAATGCTAATGATGGTGGAGCAACAGAAATCCTGGTGCCCTAGAATGGGATTTCAGTGTTTCCCTTTGCTTCCTCCACACCCCTGGGTAGCAAGATTACGATTCACACCTGATTGTTTGGGCAGCCCAGGTTAACTGCTTTTGCTTTGGTATCTCAGCCAGGAAGTGGCGGCAGAGCTCGGATTGAAAGCCACTCTATTAGACTCCAAAGCTTAGACTTAGTTTAGACTCGGAACTCACACATCCGTTCACAGCCATGAGAGAGGAATGGGAGAAATGAAGCAGATTAGGATAGAAGACATACTTCCCTCTTTTCATAGGTCTCGGTGGAGGTGTGGCTTGATATCCCAAATAGCCCAGTGAGTGGTACCCAGGCTTTTTGGATTCAGGGAGAAGAAACCCAGGACTCTTTCAGGCCAGCCAGAGGCAGTCCCACTGCCTGCCTCACTGGTGCTAGATTCTCTGCTCTGCCTTCATGCCTATCCTCGGGGAGTAGTTGGCTCACAGGTCTTTGGAGGGCATTCCTAGGTCTCAGGAGGCCAGGATGATGAGGCCCTAGCTGTAGGGCCATCTGCTGAGTCAGATCTCCATACAGACCATGTCAGGAGACACTGTGGACAGACAGAAAGGGTACTGTTCTCTCTCCCTCCCAACCCTGGCTCCCAGAGTTCTGAGCCGTCAGCAGTTCAGCTTTCGGTAGGAATGACAACTCTGGCAGGCAGGCAGGCAGTGTCTGAGATGCAGTCCATGTTCTTGTCACCAAAGCCCTAAGGCAAAGTGCTATCACCTGGCAGGCTGGAAACAGTTCGTTAAGAGGCGTAAGATACCCCTCGAATGTTCCAAACTCCCTGCCCGGGAGAGCTGCCCACAGGAGCAGACACACCCAGACTTTCGTCAACTTTCACTTAAACCAAACAACCCCTGGCCCCACTTTCTGGACTGGCTGGGCCCTAGGTAATGACACAGACCACAAGGCAGAAGACCTGGCAAGGAGTAAAAGAAGGCCAAAGTGGCGCCAGTACTGGACTTCCCTCGTCTTTCAAAAAGCTGGGGGAAACAGAGAGAACCAGAGCTGTGATCCTAAGGTGCGTGTGGGAGGGGGCTTATTCAGGCCGGGTAGGATGAATAGAGCTTTGATTCCTGGTCCTTCCCTGGGGCCTTATCAACCCATTTCCATCATCTCCCGTAAGGAGAGGAGAGGCAGAGAGAGAAATAATCAGATTGTCATTTTCTGGGCAGTAGCCCGGGAAGAGATTTGACAGAGGGGACTGAGTAGGTTAAGATGGGAAAAAGTCTTAAAGATGCACTGGAGTGAGGCCTGGGTTTACATTACAGGACACTTTGCCACATCCATAAAGAGGTCCTGGGCCAAGGGACCAATTTCCCTTTGTGTTTCAGTATTCCTCATCTGTAAAATGGGATAACAGCCTTACCTAGCTTGTAAGTCTCTGGAGAGATCGCATGCTGTAGTGATTCTGTTTAAACAACCCAGAGGGCACTTGTCTCAGGTGGCCTTTCTCCATCTTCCTTTTCTTCTTAATTTGGAAGAGAAAGAGTCTGAGAAATGCAGCCGTCTCTGAGACTTGAAGAGGGCTGTGGAGCCAGCTAGTGAAATGAGTGTCCTACTGTGGAGCTAGTGGGTGGTCAGGGGAGGACGAGGATCTGTCTAACACTCCCTGCTCCCCTCTACATACAGAAACTCCCTCACTCTCTGTGTAGGCAGGATGTGGGTCTATTCAATTTAGAAACAGCTTACTGTAAGACTCTGCGTATGTTCCACCAAGAACCTTCCATTGGCTTCTTGATTTGTGAACTGGGAGACATAGCGACTTCTTAGTGTTTGTGGTGATGTATGGGAAATCTCTAGTCCAATGCTTGCTACTGTTCCCCTCCCCACCCAGAGCCACTGGCTCTTCTACAGGGCCCAGCATAGGGACATTCACAAGATATGTGTCGGTCATATATGGCCAGTCAGGTTAAAACGTCTTTGGGGGCTGGCTGGCGTCTGCTGTTGGTTACAGACAGTACTAATAGATACTAGCAGCAACAATTAATTTCTCAATTTTTTTCACGTCTTAAAGAAAGCATGATGCCTACTTTACAGAGAAGAAAACTGATTTCTCAGGAGGGGATTGTGGAATTTTCAGTCTCACTCGGCTAGAAGTTAGAAGTCTTAGCCAGGACCCAAGGGAAAGCAGAGCCTGGGCGGGATTAAAGTCAGACAGCTGTGGGAACTGCACATAAGGAGCATGGCTCCTGAGGTGAGAGAAGGCACAAAGGGTTACTGCGGGATGCCTGGCTGTGGTGGCCACTGTCCAGCACATGCTGGGGGATTTGCAGCTGGCCCTTTGGCAGGCGTGTTTGCTCAGCCTCTAAGGCTCTTCAAGAAACACTTGCAAAGCCAACTTGCATCTCAGAGCTGTCTAAGGTAGGAGAAGGAGTGAGGGTGGACTAGCCCATCTCTTTCCTCCACTGGTCAAATTATACTTCTAGTATTATGTAAATGAGTGCCACCCCATCCACCTACCTAAGTAGGCTGGAACCCTCATCTCAAGGTGGCCTCTTGGCACGTTTTACAGGATAGGGGCGGGAAGGCCAGCATGGCCTGGTGTTTCAACTTGGGACATGTAGCAAGGGCAGTGGTGTGGGAAGAAGCACTCTGGGTCGCAGACCATGGTGTCTTCAGCAAGTAGAAGGTGGCATGTGTAATACGATGCATTTAACCAAGGGGACTGTAACACACAATTGAGGCTGGCAGCCAAGAGGAGAGGTGAGATGCTTCGTGTAGTTCATGGTTGTGCCCATTGGAAAGCTATGACTCTCATGCCTAACAAAAGGGAGGCTGATCTAAGACCCTATAGACAGTTGGTGGCAGGGTGGTTCCAAGAGTTCTTGGCCCTTTCTATGAGGCCATCTCCCCATGTCCCTCCAAGTTTCTGCAGAGGATCCCTTCCTCGGCCCTTCATTCTATCCAGCATTCCAGTGCTTGTGTTTGCAGCAACAGATCCAAATGGTCTCGCGGTATCTGAGACTCGCCCATCCTTTCCAGCCATTCTTGCTCACTTTTTTTTTTTTTTGGAGGTGAGCCTTTCTGCGGTGCGCCAGTTTACCTTTGGTTCTGAGTGACTCCACAGCTATAATTATCCTTGTTATCAGTGGGCCTAATCCCCAGAAGGCAGCAGCTTGCCCAGACTTCCCACAGAAACCATATCAGAGCCAGGGGTCCCTTGGAAAGCTCAGACAATGAACAGGGGCAAAAGGAATGGAGCCCAGCCTCCCCACCAGCCAGCCTTTCCTCAACCCATTTGTGTTCCTGAGGGGCCCCTTGGGAGACGAAGAGGGGGGAAGCACAGATACCACGGAGGTAGCTCCTCCTCTAGGTGTCCTCTTACCCTCAAAGGCCAGGGTTCCAGCCAGGACAGCTCTGTTTCTGAAACTGGAGACCCCCTGAGAAGAGGAAGCGGCAGCCTGGTGGGTATTTTCCCAAGTGGCAATGCTTCCTCTCTAAGCCATTAGGAGAGAGTGAGATGACAGGCGTCAGGGAATCCACAATGAGGCCTCAGGCCTGCGCTGCTCTCTCTCTGCGGAGAGCATGGACAATGTAATTTAACAGCTCATCATTAATGGTGGCTATGAGATAAGAACTAGCTCCACAGCCTGAAGGAGAGCTCCCAGGGCAGACTGAGCATGTGGTATGCTTGCTTCCGAGCCAAAGGCTGACAGCCAGGGTGGATTCCATTCTCGCCCCGCCGTGTACCCCAAGTCCTCTTAAAGAAGAGGATCTACTAGATTATTTGCTGACCCACATCCTGTCTAGAGAATACTAACCTCAAGAGAAGTCCCGGGCCTGTCATTTCACAGAATCTGGTAAACAAATCACGAAGCTCATCTCTAGGTCCCATCTTCTTGGAGGAACGGTCATTTCAGAAAGCTTGGAAGAGATAAGGTGGTAGGCATCTGCCATTTTATAATTGTATCTGCTTCCTGTTGACATGGCTGCTTATGCGCAGGGCATTGACAGTCATTGGAGGACATATGTGTGTGTGTATGTGTATTTATTTATGTATGCATATACATATGGATACATGTACTTATGTGTGTGTATATGTGTATGTGTATTATGTGTATGTGTATATGTGTATGTGTGTATGTGTGTGTATATGTGTATATGTGTATGTGTGTATGTGTGTATCTGCGTATGTGTGTATGTGTATGTGTATATGTATGTGTGTATGTGTATATGTGTGTACATATGTATATACATGTGTGTGCAAGTATGCTTGTATATGTATTGTATGTGTATGCATGTGCATACATATTAGTATATGTATGTGTACATTTATTTGTGTACATGGATGCATACATGGGTATGTGTATGTACATGTGTGTATATGTACATGTGTATGTATGTATGAATGTATGTATGCATGCACGTATGCATACCTGTGTCCCTTCTTGCTTCTCTTCACAGAAAGCCAGTTTAATCTGATTACATTTCTCCCCCATTTACAAACCTTTTGAATAACTCCCAATTTCTCTTTGTCATGAGATGAACATCTCTAAACTGACAGATGTCACTCAGGATTGTGGACTCCCTCTAGCCTTCTCAGCTAATCTCTGTGGCTCAGCCACGCTTGAACATAATGTGCTCCATGCTGATCTCAGAGCCCCTGTAGCCCGTGTAGCTACCCTTCTCTCTGAATATCTGAGACATCCTTCTCTGTGTGTTGTGTGTGCCCCCACCCTCTGTGCTACTCCTTGTTCAAATATCAATTTCCCAAGAAAGTCTTCCTGGGTCCCTTCCCGTCCCCTGACATCATCTCACACATCTTGTATTGCACACCATCATTTTACATTACGACACATAATTATTTGTGTGGCTCGTTATTTAATGCTTGTCGTCCACATTATGCTGCATGCTCTGTGACAGCAAGGTCAAATTGCATCTGTCCCATAGCAATTTCCAGGACACTCTGTCAGAAGATTCACTTGCTTTGTGATGAGACAGAGATGTTTTCAGAGGTCTACAATCCAGACTAAGGAAAACGGCACGAATAGCTGGCAAATGGGGAAAGCGAGGCATGTTCTCTTGATTCATGCTGCCGGTCACCCGGTGTTCATTGGCTATGTGCTTCCTCCCATGAGCATGAAGGCTGGACACCCAGGATGAACCTAATGGGACAAACTCTCTGTGTTCCCTTCCTTTCTCACTTCTGTTGTGCTTCATTATCCTTTTAGGACTGTCTCCTCCATCTGACTGTGTTGACTCAGAGCTGTCTCCTTCATCTGACTATGTGGATCTCAAGGCCCAGGGCTACAACCTGCTTATTATACATATGAGGCACCTAATAGTTGGTGCCTCCAGCATTCCTGGTACCAAATAAAAGTCCACTGAATGACTGGAGCTACATAGTTCTCCCCAGACAATCAGCCTAAGCTATGACTTAGCCCTCTCTTCTCCTTTCTCAATGCCTCTGCTCCTCCATTCTCTGTCCCAACTATACGAGGCTCAGAACTTTGCACAACACCAGGTATTATTATCCAGAACCTTCCCACACAGATCTTCTTCACCTCATTCTGACCTAGCCTGCATTTGTGGATGCTGTCTTTTCTTCCATAATGACGTACCTACCTGGGTGTTACTGTCCCAAGTCTTAGATAGAGGCCAGGCCTAGATTTTTGCTATGGCTCCTCGCAATTCCAAGAATTCCTGGTAATTCTTTTCTTCTTCACTAGACAGCAGCTTCATGTGGAAGGCAAGCATGCTTATCATGGTATGCCAGGCCCTTGTCTGGCATGTAGCAGGCTTTGAATGAATATTTTTCAAGTGAATTATCAAGTGGATATCAGAGGGACAATTGCAGAAAAGGAAAGAATGCCTTTACTTGTCTGGCTTCCAGTTTTGTACCTTCGAACATATGGGCAGTTTGCTAAAAACCCAAGTAAAAAGGTAAATTACTTAAAAAAATTTTTGCATTTCAAATTAATTATTGAAATGGTTTGGTATGCCATCCCCATGCTCCGCATCCTTCTTGGCTCTACTTGCAGCCCCGGGTAACAAGAAGTGGTGTTCCGAACAAGAGAAGATTAAATCATGCTCACTGCATGTAAGAAAAATGCATTCTGACATTTCCTAAGGATTTTTAAACAAGGGTTGGAACAAAAGAGATTTGTAATTAACCCCCAGTTACCTAGGAAATTGCATCTGGCACAGAATCTATTCACACAAAGACATCCCTTGATCGCATAGTCTATGGATGGCCACCCTAGGGGAAGAGGATAAACACTGGGGACTGTGCTCGTCCCATCCTACAGGTTATATTGTGTAAAGCTCCCAGCCCATCTGTGAGCTCAGCAGCCCCACTACACACTTACAGCTCGCTTTGTCCTGGGCCCTGGCATGTCTTCAGGAACCCTTGGCGTTCTCTGAGTGATGAGGATAGAGGAACATATTCTGGGGTCCATAACAAGCCAGTTCAGCTGTACTCAAACTTCCACCCAGGAGTGTCCACCTGAGGGTCCTGGACAGGGACTATTTGACATAGGATCCGGTCATGTGATTACAGGATTGGCACTTACTTACATCTTGACCCTGTGACCCCAGGGAGGGAAGACAGCTTTGAGAATGAGTCAGTGGGCTAATGGATAATTATTTAATCAATCATGCCTGCTTAATGAGGCCCCTGTAAGACACCCTAAACTACGGGGTTTGAGAAGACTATAGGTTGCTGACAGGAGAGTGGCACTCTCTAAATCTAGGGCAGCAGTTCTTTCATCAAGGATATTTCTAACCAGTGATTCTCAGTCTGTAGGTTGAGACCCCCTTGGACTTCAATGACCCTTTCGCAGGGCTCGCTTAAGAGCATCAGAAAACACAGATATTTGCATTATGATTCACAACAGTAGCAAAAGTACAGTCATGAAGTAGTCACAAAGTAGTTTCATGTCTGGGGGTTACCAGAACATGAGGAACTATATTAAAGGGTCACAGCATTAGGAAGGTTGAGAAGCACTGCTCTAGACATTGCCTGAGTACCACTGCACCTAGGTAGTTATCTGAATCCTTTGCCATCCTCCGCTCAATGCAAGGAAGATGTCTTCCCCGTCTCAGCCATTACCGTGGCAGATTATCGAACCCAGGGAAGCGATTGTGGGAGCCACTAATTTATAGCCAGTTGGTCAGTGACACTAACTCCAGGCAGTTAGTGTCAGAATTCAATTGAATCACTAGATACCACGTTGGTATCTGGAGAGCTGAAGGATTGATTTTTGGTGTGGGAATTCTACACATTTAGTCCAGAAGTGTTTGAGTAAAATCGAATCACAGTGTTTGGGAAAATAGTAAAATAGGAAGGTTTGTCTAGGATGGCAATGCCGACGAGAGTAGAGGCAGGATTTGAGTTCGGGCCTGTATAAATAGGGCCTATCCCTTACACAGGAGGGCTAATTATCTTGGGAAGGGTGTCCAGTGATGTCCATATTGAAACACATTGAAAACAAGAAGGCAGAGTTGAGACCCCGATTCTCCCACTGTGTCCTAGAATCTACCTCCTTTGAAAGTCCCTGTTTGCCTCCTCTGTGAACTGTGGGAACAAGGGTGCCTATCTCGAAGGGTTGTTACCAGCACCTGAGAGAATCCATATAGGGCATCTAATGATGAGACCACAGTGATGTATCACTTAATCCCAAGAGCCAAATGACTCCTCTGCAGTTGTTAAATGATAGAGAATATTGAGTCAAAAGTCAGGGGATGGACTGGAGAAATGACTCCATATTCAAGAGCATTTGCTGGTCAATCATGAAGACTAGAGTTCAGATCCTAGGACCCTGTGTCAAGTGGCTCATGAACACCTGGAACTCCAGTTCCAAGGGTTTGGACATCCTCTCCTAGCTTCTGTAGGCATCTGCACACACATGTGTGAAGACACTCACATTGGCACATACCTATAAACATGTGCATACAACATAAATAAAATAAAATAAAATAAAATAAAGGAAGAAAATTCAAGTGACAGAGGAGTAAAAGTTCTCAGGTTGGCAATGGCACTCCACAGAGCTCTCATCTAGCTTGCTGGCGATCCCTCTAGGTTCTTCCATTCTTGGTACTCTAGATAGATAGATAGATAGATAGATAGATAGATAGACAGACAGACAGGATGGATAGACAAGCTTTCTTTCTTTTATGCAATTGCCAAGGAGGCCTCTTGAAACTGAGCAGCACTAAGGACTTCCCATTAGGTTTTTCTTTTTTTCTTTCTTTTTTTTTTTTTTTTTTGATTAATTTTAGAGATGCTAAATGACCAGTGCTTATCCTGGCATTGAGAACGATGGTATGTGGGGAAGCACACATATCAATGGCTCAGAGAGAGAGTCTGAGACATCAGTATCTAAGTGGGCATGTCAGAATCCTATTCTACTCACTGTGCCTATACCCTCTACCTGAAACGTAGAAAGGCAGACCTAATTTAATTCAAAGAGAAACAAGCAAAAGTCCCAAGAAATGAGTGGGCACCGTGTCACAAGTTAATCTCCAGCAATTCTTTTCCCTGACTAGTGCATAGATCACAGGGATTCCTCAGCCAGATGACATTTGAGACTGGATGGACTTAAGCAGCAGTTCACTTACAAACACATTTTGATGAACGACCATTGGTTAAGCCTACAAAGTGAATCACTGTGATTTGCTCACAACATTCCCTAAGAGAAGGAAGGGAATGGAAAAGAAAAACAAAACGGAGCCCTGGGGGCCAAGAAACAAATTGTGCAATGAACCTTCAGGGGATGAGTATTTAATTTAATGAATGGCCTCCTGGGGACCAGGAAGCCTTCAGTCCCTAGCCAAGGGTCTACTGTGCGCAATCTGTACACCTGGGAACATGGACTACACCTGTGGGTTTTGAATTATACTGACAGTGTTCCAAGGACAGAGACAAAAGGTTTGTCTGTAGCCCAAAGAACCAAAAACATTTCCTGGGACTTTTGCTTGTTTCTCTTTGCATTAAATTAGGTCTGTCTTTCTATGTTGCAGATAGAGGGTAAAGGCACGGTGAGTAGAATAGGATTCTGACATGCCCACTTAGATACTGATGTCTCAGACTCTCTCTCTGAGCCATTGATATGTGTGCTTCCCCACATACCATCATTCTCAGTGCCAGGGTAAGCATTGGTCATTTAGCATCTCTAAAATTAATCCAAATTAAAACTGGATGTTTTAAGTCTGGAATGAGGGTGGCGGTAACTCACCTGTGGTCTTGTCTGTGTGATTGTTCACCTCCCATGAATCACACAGTCCCTTGCTCCATTCTACCTCCTACATCTTATTACCATCAAGATACAGAGCTGAAAACCTACGTGAGAAATGAAGCAGAGTCTAGGAGTGTAGACTGCAAGTGTTTCTGCAAGTCTACATCTTGGCAGAAAGAGCGTCAGCAAACATCCTCCATGTCTTTCAGTCTCTTTCCTAGGCTCCTTGCTACTGTAAAAGTATGAGGGATTTGAACACCAACCAATATTTATTTCTACAGAAAAGCTTGATGAACATTTGCTTGCTATTTGAAGGCTCAGTAACAACAAAGACAAAGTCTTGGACCCTCACCTCACAATCTGATTTGACTTGGCAGCAAATTGCCTTGGGGCCTGATACAACAGCTCTTAACTCCTAGAGGCGATAAAGAAATGGACCTGGGGTGGTTTGAATGAGAAATATTCTCTATAGTCTTAGACATTAGATACTTGGTCCCCAGTAGGCGATTCTGTTTGAAGAGGTGTGTAAGTGGTGTAGCCTTGC
>JADRCC010571423.1:0-14798 GCA_019843855.1 Hylomyscus alleni
GAGGCCAGCCTGGTCTACAGAGTGAATTCCAGGTCAGCCAAGACTACACAGAGGAAACCCTGTATGAGGAAAACAAAACAAAGCAAAACAAGACAAAAAAACAAAACAAAACAAAACAAAAACAGATAGGAGGCAGGAGGATCAGGAGTTCAAGGCCAGTCTCCACTATATATTGAGTTTGAGGCAGGCTGTGGGTTATATAAGACCCTGTCTCAAACAGAATAAAACCAAACCCCCAGTTACTGTGAACCTCATATTAAAGAGCTTTTTGGGCTTTGCAGTTCCTGTCCTTATTCTGCATATATTCTTTTGTCGTGTGTTGCTCCAACACACTGTCAGTCAATCCTGATTCCTTGGATTGGTTACAAAGGAAATGACTCTTTACTTAGGCTCCCTGGTCTGAGATGTAGTAACTGCTTTTGGCAATTTCTCTTTTGCACCTTTCTAAGCCAGATAAGCAAGAGTGTTAAGACTTCCCCTTAGGGCATGCAGGAAAAGGATTTCACCTTTTTTGTTTGTTTGTTCTTGGTCCTATAGGTTAATTCTCAAGCCACATCATTTTCTCTCTTGCCTCAGATTGGAGTGAACTACCATCGCCACCATGGGGGAGCTTTTCCGGAGCGAGGAGATGACGCTGGCCCAGCTATTTCTACAGTCCGAAGCTGCTTATTGTTGTGTCAGTGAATTAGGAGAACTTGGAAAGGTTCAGTTTCGGGATGTAAGTGAAAGTAAAGCTGTTTTTTGAGCACCATTGAACCGATTTTGTTTGTTATGTTGAATGGCTTTATCCTGAGGGTTTTCTTTTTCTTTTTCTTTTTTTTTTTTTTTTTTTTTTTTTTTGCAAAGTAACAGCATAGCACTGGCTTAGTACAGGTAGACCAAAGCTCAGGCTGTCTTTTGCCTTTCTAGAAGTAGAAATGGTTTTTGCTACTTTTTCCTTGGACAGTTATCTTAAGCTGGGCATGATGGTTCATCTCTATAATGTTAGCACTCGGGAGGCTGAGGCATGAGGTAATGAACCTAAGCTACGGAGCGAGACCTTGTCTTGGAGGAGGAGGACGAAGAGGGGGAGGAGGAGGAAGAGGAGGAGGAGGAAGAAGAAGAGGAAGAAGAGGAGGGAGGAGAGGAGGAGGAGGTAACAAAAACCTCAAACAAAACAAAAAGCTAAGCTTGATGGGAAATGGCCTGTGATCCCTGCACTTGGGAGGTAGAAGAGCAGTGTTTTGAATTCAGGGCCATCCTTGGCTACATAATAAGTTAGTTTGAAGTCAGCCTGAGCTACCTGAGACCTTGTCTGGGGGAAGAAGAAGAAAACTCTTATAAGTTACTCTTGAGGTGGTTGTTAGGAATGCGGGTAGAGAATTTTTACTTTGTTTGGGTGTCCTTTAACACTACAGCCTGATATTTAAAACAAAAACCAAAAACCAAAAAAAAAAAACCAAAAAAACAAAAAACCCTGTAGTTTCCCATACAGTAGGATCTAAAAAAAAAAAATTAAAACAAAATCTGGGACATCTAGGTACATCACCAAAACTTATGTAGTATGTAAATCAGCCTGTACTAACAATTCACTGTTTGGGATCCTTGGAAAAGATCTCAAAACTAAAAGGACGGTCTAAGATTTAAAAAAAGAAAAAAACCTATACTCTGGGAGTTTATGATCTGAGCAAGAAGACACGGTCCACACAACTGAAGGCCGTGGGTAGTCAGGAGTGGGGCAGGGTGTCCCAGACTCAGATCCTGCAGGCTCAGAGTTCCAGGAACTTTTCATAGACTTTATATAATGGTGATGACTTTGCACTTATCAATGGGAACAGCTGGTTAAAGCCCCTCCTTCCAGTGATCGAAGCCCCCTGGAGATGAGCACATTCTCTGGTTTTATACATTTTTGTGCCTTTGGCGCCTATTTCAAGGTATCCGCATTGCTTGGTTGGAGTGAATCCGTGAATTAAACAAGAGTGATCAGAAATGGGCAGGGGAAACTAATAAAGGTCCTGGAGCTAGCAAGCTCTTAAGAAGTTAGCCGGCAGGTTTTTCTGGTACTACCGTGTACACTGTGCACCCCCGCCCCGTCTTCAATACATTTGTCATTTTCTT
This sequence comes from Hylomyscus alleni, assembly GCA_019843855.1. Taxonomy (NCBI): domain Eukaryota; kingdom Metazoa; phylum Chordata; class Mammalia; order Rodentia; family Muridae; genus Hylomyscus; species Hylomyscus alleni. The sequence continues at coordinate 2,098 of JADRCC010571423.1, forward strand.
TAAAAAACAAAAACATAAAAACCAAAACCGTACATGAGAGCTCGAATCTCCAATCCCCTCATAGTCCTTGGGAGGCCAACGTAGTCTACATAGTGAGTTCTAGGCCAGCCACTGCTAGATAGTTTTTGTAACTAAAAGGATATTGTAGGGTTTCAGAGGCAGCTTAGTTGATAAAATGCTTGCCACATCATGATCTTCATTGAATCCCTAGCTCTAAAAAGGTAGCTGTGGTAGGTAGCACCAGTTTGTGATTCCAGCCCAAGGGAGGCTGAGACATGTGGATCCCTGGAGCTTGTTAGCCAGAGGGCCCAGTCAGCTTCTTGTCCTACTGAGAGATCCTATCTCAGAAAGCAAAACCAAAACAAACAACGGTAATGGCCCCGAGGAGGAACGACACAAAGGTTAACTTCTGGCATCCATGTGCGTGAGTGTGCTCAGACACACACACACACACACACACACACACACACACACACACACACTACAGAAGCACCATCAAGTATCATGCACATCTTTAACATTTTTGATGTCGTCATAGTGTTTGTCACAATGGAAGCGTGCATGTGTCAATAGGTCTGTCAATACAATAATTTTACAGGTCTGTGATGGGCTTTTGTTTTAATCTGCACTTTCTGTGTGTATAGCTGGCATTCCTTTGTCTGCTTGTGGACAGGGACTTTCCTCTCCTGTGACCCGTGTGTCCCTTTCCTCTGCCTATAGCTGCTCGTGGAGTTCCCTGACTTTTGCTTATTGACTTACTTGGGAGGTTTGTAAAATTTCCCCATGTGTCCTAGGTGCGCCCCCCTCCCTCTCTCCTTCCTTCCCTCTCCCTCCCTCCCCTCCTCTGTCTGCCCTGCTTCTTTTTGTGACAAGGCCTTGCTTTGTAGCATGGACGGTCCTGGAACTCACTAGGTAGCCAGACTGGCCTTGAATTTACAACAGTCCCTTCTGCCTCAGCCTTCCCAGTGCTTAGGTGTGCCTGCTATGCTGGTCTTGTTCTATTATTTGTGTGTGTGTGCGTATTTGTATGTGTGCTTATTTGTATATACTTGCTTCTGTACATATGCACACATGTGTGTAGAAGATCAATATCAGGTATATTCCACAGTTACTGATTTTATTCTTTTTATTTTATTTGTTTTTTTGACACAAGATTTCTCTGTGTAGCTCTGGATGTCTTGGAACTCTGTAGACCAAGCTAGCCTGGAATTCACAGATATCTGCCTGCCTCTGCCTCCTGAGTGCTGGGATTAAAGTCATGTGCCACCCTCACCCTACTTCCATCCTAGTTTTCCAGACATGGTTTCCTCATGGAATGGAGCCTATCCAGCTTTCTTCCGTGGGTTCTAGATAATGAACTCAGGCTCTCACATTCCCATGGCAGGCCCTTTACTGACTGAGCTGAGTCCCAGCCCTGTTCTATTATTAAAGATAAATTTGATCACTCAGTTAATGTGTTAGTTCTTAGATTTCTCCAATGTAAAAGTATCTTATCCCTTGTGTAATTAATAAGTGATCTGGGGTCACGCATCTGAAAGCTGTGGGACTACCCAGTTTCCTAGAACTCTTTTACCCAAAAGATTTTTAAAATATTTATTATTAGTATTGATATTTGGGTTTTGGGGGGTTTTGCTTTTGTTTTTTGTTTTTTTGTTTTTAAAGATTTATTTTATTATTATAAATAAGTACACTATAGCTGTTTTCAGACACACCAGAAGAGGACGTCAGATCTCATGACAGATGGTTGTGAGCTACCATGTGGTTGCTGGGATTTGAACTCAGGACCTCTGGAAGAGCAGTCAGTGCTCTTACCTGCTGAGCCATCTCACCAGCCCCTGCTTTTGTTTTTGTTTGTTTGTTGAGATAGGGTCTTATTATGTAGCTTTGGCTGTCCTGGAACTTTGTATGTAGACCAGGCTGGCCTCAAACTCACAAAGATCCTTCTGCCTCTACCTTCTGAGTGCTAGGATTAAAGGCATGCGCCATCATGACTGGTTTTATAAATTATTTTTTAATTATGTGTATTGTATGTGTTTGTATATGGGTATGTACGTGAGAGTACAGGTGCCTAGAGAGGCCAGATTCCCTCTGGAGCTGGAGTTGCAGATAGTGTGAGCTGCTATGATGTGGTTGCTGAGAGTTGAACTTGGTTCTCTGGAAGAACAACAAGTGTTTTTAGCTTGCCTAAGTTTCAATGTGGCAAATGTATTTTTTTCCCTTTATAGCTTGTGAGTTTTTTTGTTTTTGTACATCTTGATTTCTTAACTTTTCTTTTTCTTTTTCTTTTTTCTTTTTGGTTTTTTCAAGATGGAGTTTCTCTTGAAAAAGGTTGCCTTGGCTGTCCTGGAACTCACTCTGTAGACCAGACTGACCTTGAACTCAGAAATCCACCTGCCTCTGCCTCCCAAGTGCTGGGATTAAAGGCGTGTGCCACCACCGCCCAGCGATTTCTTAACTTTTCAATACTTGGGAGGCAAAAGCAGAAGGTTAGCCAGTTCAGGGCTATCCTGGGCTATAGCAAGTTATATTGTTGCCACTTTTTACTGACCTGGCTGAGTGAGGCAGTGAAGTGCACTGCTGTAATCCTAGTGCTCACTGGTGAAGACAGGAGGCTGAGTCGCTCAATGTCACCCTCCTCAGATCCATTCACCTCCAGTTCAAGGCTGTCTTGGCTGTGTGTCAGACCTGATCTTAAAAATTCAAGTGGAGGGGCTGGAGAGAGGGTAAGAGTACTTGCTGGGCTTTCAGGAGACCTGAGTTCAATTCCCAGCACCCACGTCGGGCTATGCAGCTTCTATTATTATTACTTTGGAGAGAGGCGCTACCATATCATTTATTTATTTACTCATGTTTATGTTCATTTATGTATTTACTCTGGATTCTGGGAATTGAACCTGGGTCTTTATGTGTGTTAGGTAAGTGCTCTGCTTATGAGCTATTTCCAGCTCTTTATTTTGAGATAGAATTTTACTAAATTGTCCAGGCTATTTACAATTGTTGCTGCTGCTGGTGGTGGTAGTAATGGTGGTTGTGGGGTGTGTATGTATGTGTGTGTGTGTGTGTGTGTGTACATGCGTGTGACACATGTGGAGATCAGAGGACAGCCTTTTGGAGTTGATGCTGTCCCTCTAGCTTTATAGAGGCTCCAAGGTCTGAACTGAGATTATCAAGCTCTCCAGGCATGCTCCTCTATACACTGAGCTATCTTGTCCACCCTGCTATGGTTGAACATTTTATTCCTGGCCTGGAGAGATGGCTCAGTGGTTAAAGCACTCATTGCTGTCACAGGGGAGCCAAGTTTGGTTCCCAGTTTCATATCACTCTAGTTATGTGGGATCAGATGTTCTCTTCTCCGTGGGCACCTACACACACACACACACACACACACACACACACACACAAATAAAATGTATTACTGGAGTCAGCAAGAAGGCTCAGCGGGTAATAGCACTTCTTGTCGAGTCTGACAACCTGAGTTTGATCCCTGGAACCCCATGGTAGAAGGAGCAAAGCAACTCCTGCCACTTACCCTGTCACCTCCACATGTGCACTAGCGCAAGCATGCATTCACACACATGCATACACATTCACACACATACAGGAATTACATAAACAAATGTGAACTTTGACCTACACCTTCCCCTGCTGGCCAAACCTCCTCTCTGTCTCCCTGTCTAGTAGCCATTTCGTAACCACCTTCCTTTCATTACTTCTGTGGATTCTAACATCTAAGATGTACATATAGGAGGCTGAAGAGATGGCTCTGAGGTTAGGAGCAGTGGCCGCTCTTCCAGAGGGCTCAGGTTTGACTCTCAGCACCAACACAGCAGCTCACAACTATCTCTCATTCCAGTTTCAGAGAATCTGATATTCTCTTCTGGCCCTACCCTCTGAGGGCACCTTGTACACACATGGTACACAAACATACATGTAGACATACCACCTACCTATACACATAAAAATCTTTTTAAAAAAACCCTAAGTAATAAAATAAAATACAGGTTTTTTTCAAAGATTTATTTATTATTATAAATAAGTATACTGTAGCTATCTTCACATGCACCAGAAGAGGGCGTCAGATCTCATTATGGGTGGTTGTGAGCCACCATGTGGTTGCTGGAATTGAACTCAGGACCTTTGGAAGAGCAGTCAGTGCTCTAACTTGCTGAGCCCTCTCTCCAGCCCTAAAATAAAGTTTTATGTGTAGGTAAGATGCAGTGTACCTGGTGTACTCCATTCAGTATAATGCCCATGTTTTCTTTGTCCACACATCTCTTGGTCGGTTGATTCTCTGTAGTAGCTACTGGGAAGAGCTCTGCATATTGATTTCGGGTCTTCTGTGTGTACCCAGAAGTGGGGCTGCTGGATTGTATGGTCGTTCTAATTTATATTCCTATCAACACTACACCGAGTTCTCTTTTGTCGACATCCTCTATCAATTCAAAGCACTCATCTTTTCAGAGAGCTCTTACTATGTAGCCCAGGCTGGCCTAGAACTTGCTGTGTTCTCCAGGCTGGCTTTGAACTCTAGAGTTGGGATCACAGCGTGGCTCCCATCTTTCTAACTTCTAACAGGTGTGAGGTTTTACAGTTTTAGAGCATGAATAAAATCAGACTGTGGCCAGAAGGTGACAACCTGGAGCAGAAGAACAGACATTCGCCTTCTGTCTCCTTTGCTTGGGAAGAAAGAGAGAGAAAAGCCAGGCAGCGAGCCAAGTTCCAGGCAGAGGGAAGGAAGGGAGCTCACACTGGCAGTAGCACAGGGGGCTTTTAGCTTTGCTTGTGTGGCTGGCACAAAGCCCTTTATATTGATCAGTAGACAATCTTGGTTAGAGTTGCATTACACACTGGCTCAAAATTACCGTTCTATTTATGACATGTGTTGCTTATGACACAGAAAGTAGTCTGGGTGTCTGAAGTCTTGCTGTTATGTTCTTGTTCTTTCAGTTAAATCCAGATGTGAATGTTTTCCAGAGGAAATTTGTGAATGAAGTTAGAAGATGTGAAGAAATGGATCGAAAACTCCGTATGTGCAGTGTGGTCATTCCTTCACTAAGCCATTTGTCTCATGTTAGAATCACTAGTCCTCTCAGTAAAGGAATACAAACTCTACAGTAGAAAAAGGAGTACAGCCCTCAAGCCTGAGTGAAAGAAAGCCAGATGTGGTGCCAGCAGAGTCCTAGTTATGAGTGAAAGCCAGATGTGGCTGCCAGCAGGGTCCTAGTTACCATCCAGCCTGCTGGCCCTTTGCAGTGTATTCAGTAAGCAACAACAACAACTGAATAAGAACCGGACATGCTGGTACCCGTCAGCAGCCTCGGCATCCCTGCAGTGAGGTGGAGGAGTTCACTGTGCAGCAGAAGCGAGAAGCAGGGTAGAAGTCAAGAACCAATTCCCTACGCCTACACGCACACGTGCATGTACACACACATCCACACATACACAATAGAAATAAGTTTCCTTTTTTGGTTTTTCAAGATAGGATTTTCTCTGTGTGGCTGTCCTGGAACTTACTCTGTATAGACCAGGCTGGTCTATATGAGAAGTGTAACATTCTCTAAGACTTTATAGGTTAGGGTACTAGTGAGTAATTGAAAACTAGATTCATTCCCCATAACATGACTTTAAGATGTGGTGGCATACACCTTTAATCCCAGCACTCTTAGTTGCACATCAGTTTGGTCTACATAGGCACTGTCTCAAAAAAAAAAAAAAAAAGATAGGTGTTACTAGGGAGCCTGTACTATTCTTAACATACTTAGAGCATAAGCAGTCATAACGGAGCCCGCATTTGAAACTAGGTCATTCTGTTTGGCTCCAAACCCATGATCTTGCCACTCTGCTAAGTTGATAGGTAAATTGGTCCCTTTTTATAGAAAAAATCAGTAGTTGTCATGGAAACGTTTTTCTCTTTCAGTTTTTTGGGTCCTTTTATGCTTAATTTTCAGCTTTTGATGTTTAAAAAATGACCCAATTGTTTCTAAATTAAATGAATCTTTTTGACCTAGAATGGCAAATGCTCTGTGTATTCTTCTGGCTGGTTGACTGACTAATCATACTTGCAAAGAGAGCTATCTTACCTAAAGGAAGTGCAGCCCATAGGGTGGAGAGGCGAAGGGACTGCCAGCCAGTTTTAAACTAGCAGAAAAGTCTGCCCTGGCTGTGCATGCTTCTTCTGTGTGCCTGTTCTTAGAATGAAGCTCTTTCTAGCCAGGCTTCGGATCTTGTAGGTGTGCTTTCTCAATGAGATTTCTAGGCATGTGCAATATATGTGAATGCTCTGCCTCATATCGTTTTTTGTTTTTTTGGTTTTTTAGGATTTGTTGAGAAAGAGATAAGAAAAGCTAACATCCCAATTATGGACACTGGTGAAAACCCAGAGGTGCCCTTCCCCCGGGACATGATCGACTTAGAGGTAAACAATTCTCAAATAACTTTCTACATAAGTGCAGGAATCGCCTTCTTCACTGGTTGGCACCCGAGGAGCTCTGAACCCTCGTTTATGTCAGACAGCATCTCACACAGAGATAACATAATATACCACCAAATTCATGCTTATTGGTCTGCTGAGCCCTCACATACTAATGGGTTTTTGATATTTTTGAGTGTCTGAATTATCACTGAGTGTATAGCAGAATCTGTAGACAAAGGCTCATTTAAGTGAAATGTTTTGCTTAAAGTTGCTGGGGGGCGGAGAATCACAGCATTTGTTTGGAGCTGCGGATAATTCGTTACCATGGCAACATTTGGGAGGGTGCAAATTCAAGTTAAGAGTAAGAGTAATTAAGTAAGAGTAAGCACTACAAGCTGAATTTTAGTTAACTTCTTACTTTTTTTTCCTTCCTTCCTTCCTTTTTTTTTTTTTTTTTTTTTTTTTTTTAAAAACCCTAGGCCAATTTCGAGAAGATTGAAAATGAACTGAAGGAAATCAACACTAACCAGGAAGCTCTGAAGAGAAACTTCCTGGAACTGACTGAATTAAAATTTATACTTCGAAAAACTCAGCAGTTTTTCGATGAGGTCAGCCGATTGTTTCTTCTAGTATTAGAGCAGCTGGTATACCTGCGCCCACGGGCCGTGTCGGGATTCCAATGACTCTTTTAACTTGTTAGTTTGGAAGCAGTGCCATTTTGCAGCCTGTTTTAGTTAAAGAATGTCAGCACATGTCCCATTCTCTATGTAGTACATAGCTAGCCATGGCTTCATATATTTCTTACATTTTCCGAAAACTTCCCTTCATCTTAAGATGGGGTGGGGTGGGGGTGGGTAACCCTCAAGTTGATATGCAAGTATAGTTGAAATGTTTTCGGGATGCCTCTAGCTATGTGTTATAAGGTAAGTATAATTTATACGAAGCTGGAGAAGCAAGTCTGGTTGCGCACAAAATTACAATGAAGCCTCCATCTCCAGACCTTTAGCCATGAAATTATTTTGTTCACCATATTTGGGAGTTGTTCAGTACTTCAGATCTCACGTCACCATGGTTTTTGGAGTTTTCATTGTGTTCTATAGAAATAGCGATATGATGCTAGTTTGGATTTCCCCATTACACAGTTTACTATTTATAAGGAAAAATGTTACTAAGTTCCCTGGTTAAATATAAAGGTCCTGAGCTGCCAAATGACAGCTTGCTAAAGAGAACCCCTGAAAGGAGTTAGCTCAGGTTTGTAACTGGCTTCCTTCTCCTAATTAATCTTGTGAAGGAACATTTGCTTCCAATTTGTATGAGTTTAGGAGTTTTTTCTAATGGCCTAACAGGTGTCTTTGCCAACCTTTAGATGCTTTAGACATCACCCTGGTTACGGTTACTGTGTTCCACCCAGAAAGTTTATTTCCTTTACTTGACAAAAAAACCTTGACAAAGATTTCTAGATAGGAAGGCCCCATTTGAGTTAGTATCTAATAGATTCTCAGTTTCACTTTAAGTCCGCCTTGCTTGAAAGGAGACCAGTCCTCCATAGCTGGTAAGGTTTCCAGCCAACAACAACAGCCTCCCCCTGGAACCTTGGGAGACGTGGAAATGATCAGTGTCCACCACAGACCTGCTGAGTCAGACACTGGGGTGAGGGCTGGGACAGTACCCAGCTAGCTGTTTTTGAACCTTTTAACTCAAGCACGCTACTTTGAAAACCACTCTGTGGAGAAAAGTCTGTCGAAGATGTGATACATTCTTTAGTAACCACGGATTTTGATTCAGACGAGTCGTGCTAACGCAAGGAATCTGTGGAGGGAGACAAGGAGATGGAGGAAGTTTACATGAATGTAACTACCTAGTCTTCGCAGGAGTAGGTATCTGGTTATAAAGTAATAGCAATTTCCTATATTTGTTTGCCACCCAAGCTGAGAGTTTTGAGCCTGATCCCATTAGGAGGTGTGACGCAATGAGATCAACTCTCTGTGAGCACTTACATCTTTGCCAGAGGCAAAGCCACTCCTGCCATCTGACCCACTGTATGGGGACCCCTGGATGCTCACTGCCACATAGCAATGTATTCTTATCTATTAACTCCTCCAGTGTATAATTGACACTTCCTCTTTATGAAGTCCAGGTTGAACCAATCCCTTCAGTCAAAGGATATGTCATTCAGTTATATCAGGAGACCCCTGAGCAAAGCGCTGCATATACTCACAGAGTCGTCCTTTTCTAAATGCGCCCAAGCTGCCCTAGTATATCCTACCTGGCCTCCTAGTCAAAGCTCAGCCACCTTTACATTCATTTGCAGCTTCTTTTACTAGCCATGCAGCTGTGAAGGGAAGGATCTCGTTTTATCACTCAGGCAGGCCTTGATTCTGAGTTCCCCAGGTGCCAACCCAAGACCAGCCCGTACAGTGAAACTTTTTCCCACCCCAGCTCCCCCCAAAAGAAATCACTAAAAATAAGATGAACCATTTAGAAAAACGAGTTACTACTTCAAAAGCATAGTAAGGACCTGGGTGTGGTGGCGCCTGCCTGTAATCCTAGCATTTGAGAGGTGGAGACAGGAGGACCAGGAATTCAAGACAAGCCTCAGGTTCATGCAGTTTTGAGTCCAGACTCTCTCTCAACAAACAAACAAAAAAACAGAAAGAAAAACAGCCAGAAAGAAAAGAACATAAATGGGGTTCTTTTTTTTATGATTATTAAGTCTAAACATTAACTTCCCGTCTTAAAAAGCGACTCCAAGTCTTTTTGGCCTTCATGCTCTGTCCGTGGTGGGTTGTTCTCTCTTTCTTATGCTGAGCTACCCCAGCCCTGATCTCCCAGGCGCTTTGAGCATACGGCCTTGGCTCTGAGAGCTTCTCCACTGCTTTTTTCATCAATCTCCCCTCATTTCAAGCACTAGCCGGCAGCACACAGCCTTCTGGCTACAGTCACCGTGCTTTCTCTCACCATGCGCAGCTGGCACCTGGCCCATTCTTGCCACTGCCCCACAGTCTCAGCCAAGTCCCTTTCCATAGACCTTGCCCTGCCGCCAGGTAGCGATTGCAGATGCTGCTGCCCTCACCAGAGGCTAAGCCTCACTGAGTGATCACATTGAATGTGCAGGTGCACATTTGAGCAACATAGAAAGGTGAGCAAGCCTGGGATCTCAGACGTTGGAAATTCAGTTCATAGTGAGATTTTGCTTCATGTTTGCAAATGGCATCAAACACTGCCAACCATAAACCTCTCCTCTTTTCTTATAATTGGGTGAACTCAATCAATAATTCAGAGTAATCAGTCAAAAGTGACTAAATCAGAAAATGATGCTTTCCTATTATTGGTGATAATAATTTGGCAGGGTGTGTAGAAAGGGAAAAGTAAACATATGTTGAATATTCTTATGATTTAAGATGATTGTTAATTCAACGTAGCCATTTCTTACCCAGAGCATTTAAGATGATTTATTAATGATTATCCTTTTCTAGTCTTCTTGCTTATGAAGAACTGTAAGAGCTGGAGAGGTTTCTCTACATCTTTTACCATAAGCACCATAACATATGCGAACGTAAAGAAGACTGGGAAAGTAATGGTTAATGGCATGCAGATCCCCACCTCCCTTTCCTTCTCCGTTCTCCACCCATCTGCTTTCTTTATTTTTCTTTTCCATCCACCATCTCCTCTGGGTGAATACTTCAAATAGCAACATTTCATTTCTTTCTTGCTGTAGCTAGACAGCTAAAGTGTTTGTAGTAGCTGACGTAACTTGACTGGACATGCTGTTTATATTGAACTGCTACAGGCAGAGCTGAAGTTCCATCAGCAACTTGCTTTCTGTAAGGTGTGGTTTTCAGTGTTCTCAGTGGAGAAGGGGCAACTCAGAGGAAATAACAGGTGATTTAGAGAACTTGGCAGTGTTATCCTTACTAGAGGGTTGGAGAGATGACTCAGTGGTTGAGGGCACTAGCACTGCTTGCTCTTCTAAAGGATCTGGGTTCAGTTCCCAGAACCCATACAGGCAGTTCTCAACTGTCTGTGACTCCAGGTCCAGGGGATCTGGCACCTTCACACAAATAGACATCCATGCAGACAAAACACCAATGCATATAAAATAAACAGAGAGAAAGAGAGAGAGAGATTATAATTATTTATAATTTTTTGAGTTTCCTAGCTAAGACTTGGTGTTCTTATATGAAGTGGTGAAATTAGTATTTAGAATTTGATCTTTCTGTTTAATTTTAATTCTGCTATTTTTTTAAGTCCCAGCCCCAGATATCATCTTTGGAGCAGCTGAGTCTAAGTACAGTCTGTTCTTGTCTGTTGTCCTCTGTAAGAACACACATGCCACACTGACTAGTAAGAGCCAGGTTCTGAGAACCACATAAGCCAGTAGGAGTCTTGTGGGGAACAATTAGTGCAATTCACTTTGCCAGTGCATATCCCAAGAACCATGGGAATATAGTAATTTGACTATTCAGATTGCTTTTTAGTTGGCTGATTTGTTTCCTGGTTGAAAAAGAACCCCTTATCTACCCATGTGACAGAAAATAGTGTTCACATTATCGAACCTTAAACTCTAATCACATGGTAATATTCCTCTACTCCATGTGCTTTAAAAATAATAATAATAATCAGCCTTGATCCTAACTTCCCAAAACAATTACTTTTACTTTTTTGCCCTTCAGAATTATCTGGTTTACACTGTTGTTTGTTATGTATGGTCTGTGACTTTACCATATAAGACAAGCATGTACCTTTGTTCCCCCTCATAGTTTAATTGACAGGATTAAGATGAAATTGAAATTTGCAATGAGAATGAAAGGGAATTTCTCCTGATATTTTGTTTGCTTTTGAACAGCTGGTTAGATTAGGCAGTGGAGGTGGATATTACAGCTGGGTAGAGTAGGCAGTGAAGGTGGATATTACAGCTGGGTAGATTAGGCAGTGGTGAAGCTGATCGGAGTTCATGTTCTAGGGCAACTTCTCCATTCCGATGAGACTAGAGGTGTTAAAGGGATAGAGGTGAGAAACAACAGACCTCTGTGGGAAAACTTTTGCCTTCATTTCATTGTATAAACTGTCCTAGTGGAAGTCATTTTAAGTCTCACCAACTAAGCAAGGCCAGTAACTCTAGACTATTTATCTGTGGCCCTTTATCTATACTACTTGGTGGTTGTTCTCTGCTGTATTTGTACAGACTTTTCAGTATCCCTAGATTTGTAGTTAGAAAATATAACCGTTGGATGTTTTACCTTTTTCATACCTTTATGAGGGCAACAGAAGCCCAGCCCTGTCCAGCTGCTCTGCTTCTTGTCCTTGTAAGGAAGCTCTCTTTAACTCCTGTGCTTTGAGGCATTTGTGTGTGGCCCTGACAGTTCTGCATTTACCAAAGGCTAGCCATGCCCTTTCTAGCTCCAGGTTGCTGCTTACTTGAAAGAGTGTCCCACCTCCTGCATGCTTGCACAAACACATTCTACTTGGTGGCTGTCTAGAAATGAAGTATTCGCAATATCTGCAGAGCTGTTTGGGAGTTTGTTTGTTTGTTTGTCTGTTTTTCTCTCAAAAAGGAAAACTTTTTGGCCTCCTGCCCAGGTTTATTCAGGAAAGTATTAAAGAACAAATGACTTCCACTTAGTAACAGATTTATACATGTCACCGTCACTTCATGTTTTTTTTTTTTCTTTTCCCTGTTTCCCCAGATGCTTTTCTTGGGGAAGTTTTGCTTTCTTTAGCTCATGTGTAACCTTTGTCCTTTCTTATTACTCTTCTCTTCTTTTTGTGGATTTGCTCTATCTTTTGGTGTTTGGGGTTTTTTGTTTTGTTTTGTTTTGTTTAATTCTTCTTTCTCTTTTCATTTTTATTTTCTGAACCCATCTCCTGGTTCCTCGTTCCCTGCATGCCACTAACTATTTTCATTAGATATTAATTGATTTGTGAATTCAGGCTGAATTGCATCATCAGCAGATGGCGGATCCAGACCTGTTGGAAGAGTCCTCATCGCTCTTGGAGCCAAACGAGATGGGAAGAGGCGCACCTTTACGACTCGGGTAAGCGGCACTTCAGCCTTTGTGGGTTTGTGTTCTTCTCTGCTGTTCAAAAGAGCAGTGAGTGTTACATGTATGTAACCCCACCCCTCGGCGGGCAGAGCAGGAAGACCATACATTTGAGGCTAGCCTGGGCTACAGTGAGGTCCTATTTAAGGCACATCCTGGAGACATAGAAAGTGGCAGACCTGGCCCTGAGTTTAATTGGAGGCGGAGTGTGTGTGTGTGTGTGTGTGTGTGTGTGTGTGTGTGTGTGT
>JADRCC010571425.1:1261-13564 GCA_019843855.1 Hylomyscus alleni
AGCAAATAATCACATAGATCTTATGAATCTCAAAAAGAATTTAGCTAATCAACTATTCACAACTTTTCAATTATGAGAAGCATTTAGGTTTATTTTTAAACCCAATTTTTTTTTAGTATATCATACTTCTTTTGCTATTTATTTTTGAGATTGTATTTTAAATACAAGTTACCCCCTTTCCTTCTCTGCTCTCAGTACCCTTACATATAAACCTCTATGCTTCCCATCAAATTCATCACCTCTTTTTATTTTTTAAATCATGGTACTCTTTAAAATTACCTACATTGGATTTTACCACTTTAGAACACAATTATTTCATGTACATACATGGGTTGAAGAAACTATTGTCCATTTGTAATTATCCAAAACAGCAGTATTCTTACTGGGAATAAGTACTTGTCTTAAATAGTATTTAGTAGACAGTTAACAGAATTTGTATGCCGGGCGTGGTGGCACACGCCTTTAATCCCAGCACTTGGGAGGCAGAGGCAGGCGGATTTCTGAGTTCGAGGACATCCTGGTCTACAGAGTGAGTTCCAGGACAGCCAGGGCTACACAGAGAAACCCTGTCTCAGAAAAACCAAAAAAAAAAAAAAAAAATTTGTACATGTAACATTGTAGGAGTGATCTAATTGATTTAAAGTGATTTAATATTTTCAAAGATGGATTTCTATACTACAGGTATATTTATGGAGAAATGTCTACATATATTTTTATGTACTAATTTTATTTTTTATGATTATAATGTGTTTGTATCGTTTCCTCTTCTCTGCAGTTTTAATGCAGAAATATAACTTCACTTCTAGCTAAATAATCTCAGTTAGGATAAGAAGCAAACTGAAAGTGAAATTAGCTGTATTCACTTTATGCAACAGTATCTTAGCAGAATAAATATGTTCTTCAAATTCAGAAAATTATTTTAATAATTAGGTCATATCAAATCTTAATTTGAATGCATTCAAAAAACATATTTTACAAAGGTTTGTTTGTGTGGTGTGTGTGTAGAATATTGGATATATTATATCCATATTTGCATATAGTTAGAAGAGTTCAGAGAGCTTTAGAAATTGTCTATAATATAAACCCAAGCATAGTGAAACAAAAATCATCAGATCCTAATATTTAGTGTTTATGTGACTTGTATATAAAAATACATGTAATGAAAAATACATATTTAAAACACTATAACTAATACCCATGTATATGAGAAAATATGATATTTGTCATTTTTCTCTGGTTGACTTTACTTCGAATCATTGATTCTGGCTCAATCTATTCATCTGAAAATTTCATAAATTATTTTCTCTGAACAGCTGAAAAATAATCCATTGTGTAAATGTACCATATTTTCATTATACATTGATCAGTTGATGGGCAACAAGGTGGTTTCTACTTCTTGGCTATGATAAACAAAGCACTTAGGTGAGTAAGTATCTGTGTAATATATGGAAAATCCTTTGTGTATATTCTCAAAAGTAGCCCAGCTGCATTTTGTGGTAGATACATTTTCATCTTTTGACAAGCTTCTACATAGATTTTCATAGTAGCGGTACCAGTTGGCACTCCCATCAGTCATAAATGTTCCTTTATACCCAGATACTCACAAGAATATGCTCTCATCCATTTTATTAATGCTGACTGTTCCCTATTTTTATAGTTTCAGATTAAAATAACTACATTATCCCCTTCACTTTTCCTCAGTCCATATTCGTCCATGTATATGCCTTGCTCTCTTTCAAATTCTTGGCCTCGTATTTTTAGTTGTTGGTGGTGGTGGTGGCAGTGGGGATGGGGGTGAAAGTGATGATAGGTAGTCAGATAGTACTAACTAGATACAAACATGACTTGAACAAAGCTGAAAGCAATAGGCATGTTGACAGGGATGGGGGATTTGTGGCCTTTCTGATTGTATAAGGGGATATCAAGTCATTCTAATTTTCATTTCTTTGATGGCTAAGGACATTGAATAATTTCTAAGTACTTTCTTAGAGGTTTGTGTTTCCTCTCTTAATAAAATATTTATTTAGTTCTGTATTTCATTTTTAAATTGGGTGATTTGTTTTCTTTTGTCCTGGTAGCTAGTAAGGGACCAGAGGGTAAAGAAGAGGCTCTTCCAAGGAAGGGGATATAGAATATAATACTAGGGAGGGATGTAGTTGATACTAGAACAGGAAGATTAAAGGGTGTTAGATAGTAGGTTATAAGATGAAATATGGGGAAGGGTAACTAACAGTAAATATCTTTCAAAAATCCATATTGAAACTACTATTCTAGAAGCTTCATATAGAATCATACTGCACATAAAATTTTGAAAGGCAATACCCCCAACTAGGCATTATATGTTATCAAATACAATCCCCAGTATGAAGAATGGGTTATATATTTTTAGAAATTAGCAAAAAGAATCCCATAGATTCCAAAAATTCTATAGGCTATAGCTAATGTTATGGCTATCCTCCATATCTGAACAGTAAACCCAGACTGATTGCTGAAGACACCCCATCATATGGCATCAAAAATGGAGCACCCTAGCTTCACCCCTACTAGGTAACCTTCATACTACTTGAAGATACTGGATACTGTACACATTATCACAGGAGAAAATTGATCAACAATCTCAACAAGTTATGAACCCTGCAAATCATAATAACCACCTATATGCTTATTGGTTCAATAGTTGCAAGAGTGATAAGGAAATAAAAATTTATTTTATAAGTTTTTTGGACTTATGATCCACTTTATGCAATAGAACCCATATCTGATATTATTGGTGAGGACACTGTGAAGGTCATGTGTGCTACAGAACACACAATACTATTTTATTCTAACTAAGCACAGTAGAAAAATGACACAGCAGAAAAATCACTCAACACTCACCAGATTGGCTTCTTGCCCTGGAAAATGGTAATTTATAGAGTCCCACAACTGGGCAATGAGCAGAAAATGAGAGACTTTGGAATGCTTAGCCCTGAATGGGATATTTTTAACATATTCCTGCCCTTGAGGCATCTAATTGAACATATAAAATAACCAAAAAGAAAAAGAAAAAAAAACAAACAACACTTCAGGAACCCAACTTGAACAACTTGCACTGCCTTGCCTCAGCCTCTGTACAATTCACAGAACATTCCTATATGGGAAGATTAACAAGTTATTAAAGAATGCATTAATTAATATTTAGGCTTTTTAACTTAATCAACACATAGCAAATACTGTTTGTTCTAGGACAAATAATGGATGTGCAGCTGTGTAAACCTGATTGCCAGACTTTCTCCTTGTTGGACACAATTAGATAAAATACAAGAAGATAAAGATGAATATACAAAACAGGACAAGTAAACTGTCCATGTGAAAAGTGCTTTATTGTGTTTTCTATGTGGATAGAAAATTATGAGTTGAGTCAACCAGTGTTCATAGTGATCAGAGGAGAAAGAGTTGAGGGAATATTAATTAATAATAAAGTCTAAAGCATTTCTACACATTCTCCATTGAATTCCCCAATGAAACTGGATGGAGTATCTGTACCAGGAAGCTTACATGTCCTTAGGATAGGCTACTTTCTATACACTTGGTTAAGAGCCATTAGGAGAACTGAAACCATCGCCTTCAGGTGGTCAATGCCTGGAAATAAACATAGAGGCATTCCATTCTACTGTAAATTATTTCAAGACACTATCTTTCTATCCAGTTCAAACAAATGTTAACACCATTGCATATTGATTGATTGAGATAACATGCCCAGATTGATTTCACTTGTTCTGACTACAGTTGTGTTTTTGTTTGATTGTCTTTGTTTCATACATATTTCTTAGGACAGTCCATTGGTCTTCCAGTCTGACAGAAATGTAACAGTGAATGCAAGAAACCACATGGGGCAGGTCACTGGACAGCTGACAGTCGGTGAGTGTTTGGAGGTAAAGTTTGCTCATTCTGTCTTTTATATTCTATGGTCAAGTTGAAAACTATGTAGCTGTGTTACTTCTGTAACACATAGGCAGGTCTGTCATTGCAGCCCAGTTGACTTGCACATGATATAATGTGGCCCCAAATTAATTATGATTTCCAAAACTGAGTGGATATTAAAGTTTGTTACAGTGGGACCAAATTATACTGACTACAGTAATCATTACCCCTAAATTTTAAAAATATAAAAGTTTTCCCTAAAATACTTTCATGGTATATTAAAATAGATTTAGAAAACACATGAGGTGGTATGACAGCTTGATGTGACATGACGTCTATGTATCTTTTATTTTAGGAGAATAATTTTCTGATGAGAGAGATTATACACACAAAAACACACACAATTTTATGGTAAATGTCAGTATCTTCAGTTTCTAACAAAACTCTTTGTTGAGATTATGTCTGAAGGATTTAGTAATTGAAGTACAAATTAAAGAAAAACATACTAGTACTTTGCTTACTTCCTTTGTTTTCTAAAATAGGATGCCATATAAACTAGACTGGCCTCCAACCGACTATGCAGCTGAGGACAACCTTACACTTCTGATCCTCTTGACTGCCTCCCCAGAATGCTGTGCTTACACTGCACACAGTTCAATAGTATGGATTGACCCAGAGGCTTCCTGCAAACTAGCAAACACTCTGCCAAGAAACATCCTCAGTCCTATTGGAATTTTACTATTATCAAATAAATGTTAACTATTGACACTTATCATAACATATGTAAATACTTTATTCAGTCTTTAATAAGTAAAAAGGGCAAAGTAAAAGTCATTTGTAACTGTGAAAATTATATATACTTGATATTCACACAATGCTAAAATATTTGATATATATGTATATATATACATATATATATATATATATATATATATATATGATCTGTAATACAATTACAGGATACTGTCATTAGTTAACTTGTTTAATCCCATTGACCCTATTTTCTGCATTTCAGAATTTATCTACATCTTTTATAGTATGTATGGTATATATATACAGTGTAAAAGGAACAATTTTCAAGTTTGAGGAATGGATTACTCTTTTTAGAGATAAATTAATAATAATCCTTAAAACTATATGTTTTCACTATGTTTAATTGAATTTTATGAATATGATAGTCACTTATGTGACATGTATAACTAGGAATGTTAATTGTGTGCACCTCCTTTGTGGAAATATAAGATACATTGATAAATTATATGTTTTAATTAAGCTAAAAGGTTTAGTTTATCAGTACATAGCTATTCATAATCAATCTACATATTTTGACATAAAATATATTGCTTTTTTATAAAAGGAGGTCTAAAATAAATTTACTAAACTTTCAGGAATGAAATATTTTTACGTATGCATGAGCATGCCAGAGTTCTCAAGCTCTCGTTGTTTAATTCAATAGCAATTTGGAACTGTTTCAGAGTAGTGTAAGCTGGCATGAAGAACTGGGAGGTTTTCCAAGTCAAAATTTACTCATACTTAAGTACTCCTAGTAACATAGAATCTTATATTGCATTCAGTTCACCATAGCTGAAGTAGTTCTTAGTGGAACTATCAACAGATAAGTTTAAAACACAGAGACTATATTGCGAAAGTACACTGTCAAATAAGTTAGACAATTCCTGCCTGTAGCGTGAAGCAGCAGTTTGATTATAGGGTGTGTAGACAGATGTCATCTGCATTTCATTTTATGCAGGAAATATAAAAGATATATTTTGCTTGCATTTTAGCCATTCTAGAAAACTTTGTCAATGTAGTATTGATATTATTCAAATGAGAAAAAAAGAGAAAAAGAGAGGGAAATGTAGTTTAACTTTAATGAATACATCATAGCCAATTGTTTCTGTGGTTAGAAATACATATAAAGTAAGAAAACTAGAAGTAAAAACTGGAGATTTGGGCACTGTTGTTGACTCCCCCATTTTTTGATTCCTTTGTAACTGTCAATAAAAAAATAAAAAGCACATTAACTATAGAGTGGGTAAAAAAAATATTAAATCATCTGGTATATCTAGGTGTTTTGAGACACCCTCTTAATCCAACCAGATGGGCAATTGAAGCGAGCAGATGTCTGTGAGCTTCAGGCCACCCCTGTCTACACAGTGAATTCCTGGTCATCTAGGACTACACTGTGATAACTTTTCTTAGATGCAGACTTATACGTTAGAAGTCAAAGTGTATTTGGCTATCAAACATTTCAGTGAGCTCTAAGAAAACAACTTACCTCTCTGACAGATCGAGTTTACCTTTTTCTAAAATAGGCATGAGGCTTAATTGGAATGCTTCTAGGAAAGATGGGAATGCCTTTGGTATCCTTAAATGAGAGGTCATAGTTCTATGTTGAATGTGTCATGATTTTGGTGCTGGTGATTGTCAGTATGATCACTTGTATTACAATGCACTGATATTCTGTGAACAGTTCCATGATGACTTTCTATTACATCGTCTCTCTCACGGTAGTTAAGATAAATGGGGTTCATCGTGACTGTTGCCAAGTATCTATCATGGGTATTTTATATACCATATATTAAAATCTCAACCTGGGAAAGGTAATTTTCCATCCTATAGTCACTCAAGATGAATTCGTTCTTGCAATATATTCTTTCAAGTATTGTGTTTAGAAAAATTTTGTTGACATAGGTAACATTTTAAATCTTCTTTCCTCATTTTTTTTTTGTTTTCACTCAGTTTTTGTTTAGTGACATGGCCCTGATTATAGTTCTTAGGCATGACAATATTTGTTAATATTAAAATATAACACCTCCAAATAAGCATATAGTTGTGGATTATAATTTTAGTTATTCTGCAAATCTAAAGTTATGTAACAGTATATTGATTTCTAATAAAAGTGAACAGTAACAGATATTAAATAGTTTTTTCCAGATTTTATTATTCTAAAATATTGGAGAAGAAAACTTACCTCATTAGCAGCTATTTGTTCCATTATGTCCTTCAAAATGCTGTTTAAGAGCTATGAACAAAACAAAAGCTTGTCTACCTTGAGAATTTCTTCTTTATTACAAACCAACTTTCTTCTTTAGTTCATGTAAAAATAGACCTGTATATAACCCAAAGATGTGACATGTACAGTATGTGAATTTTAACAGTTTTTCTACATTTTAAATAAAAACCAAATTATTCCTCTACATAAATGCATAGGAAATGCCATATACTTAAACTGGAATGTATAAATGTATATATAAATACATATGCTTTATTTTTATTGGATATTTTATTGATTTACAGTTCAAATGTTATCCCTTTTCTACCCCCTCCCCGGAAATCCCCTATCCCATCCTCCCTCTCCCTATCCCATTCACCCACTCCCACCTCACCTCCTGGCATTCCCCTACACTGGGGTATCAAGCTTTCATAAGACCAAGGGTCTCTCCTCCTTTTGATGTCCAACAAGGCCATTCTCTGCTATATGTGTGGCTGGAGCCATGGGTCTCTCCATGTGTACTCTATGGTTGGTGGTCTAGTCCCTGGGAGCTCAGGGGAGTCTGGTTGGTTGATATTGTTGTTCTTCATATGAATTGTAAACCTCTTCAGCTCCTTCAGTGCTTTCTCTAACTCCTCCATTGGGGACCCCGTGCTCAGTCCAATGGTTGGCTATGAGCATCTGCCTCTTTATTTGCAGGCTCATGCAGAGCCTCTCAAGAGAAAGCTATATCAGGCTCCTGTCAGCAAGGACTTCTTAGCATCTGCCATAGTGTCTTGGTTTGGTGTCTATATGTGGGATAAATCCTCAGATGGGGCAGTCTCAGGATGGCCTTTCCTTCAGTCTCTACTCCATACTTTGTCTCTGTATCCCCTTCCATGGGTATTTTGTTCCCCTTTTTAAGAAGGACTGAAACATGCTTTAGATATAATTAATCTAATCTTTTTAAACTTTGGTAGTCTATTTAATATCAGAGTTTGTCCATCATATCTATAATTCTGATTTGTCATGACCATTCTAAATTTGGAGGAGATAAAGGAACTTAAGTTTCTTCATCCAAAATTCTGTTCTTAGAATAAATCTGAAAAAAAAGAATGAGATTTTTGTTGAGAATTTTAAAGAGAGCATAACATCCCAGAGGTCAACTTCCTTGAAGAAAAAAAACAACATTCTTAAACAAGACCCATGTCAACATTTTCTATTGTTTGATTTATATTTGTTATCAAAGCACTTATTTTTATGTAGGAAAAATATTGTGTGATGATCATATTATCCTGATAATATTATTTATAACTTTCTTTCAAATAATGTAGGTTAAGCTCTCAACTATCTTTGTGAAACATATTTGGTACTCTTAAGAAGGCTCTAAATGTATTATATAGAATAAAGGTCATTCATTGTGGCTGTGTAATACAATTATAAATTGTAGGTTTAGTATAAAATTTGTAATTGATGGTTCAACAATGGGGTTTATTAATATGTACATATATGTATATGCACGTAACAAGTAATGAAAATAGGTCATGAATTTAATAGAGAGCAAGAAGCAGTATAAATGCGATATTAAAGATGGAAAAAGGTAGGGAAATATGTAATCATTATATAATCTCACAAACAAAAAATTCAAATGCCACATATCTTGAAATATCATAGAGTTACCTTTGATTTTTATAATAACCCCATCTTTGATGTAATAGGTTTAAGTACATTTAAAATTACTTTAAAGGTAGAAACTTTGATTTCTTCTTTCCTTTTGCATGTCTATCTGTCTTCTGGCTTATGCTCGTAGGCATAAATATAAATTATGATTATGGTGGTAGTCAACTCTTACAGCAGTGCTGACTTTGGCGGATTCGGAGGAATAGAGATACTTGCCTTGTCTATCCTGGGCGACTTGAGAGGGAACCCAAAGTCAGAAGACAGGAATAACAACTCACTAGGTATAGAGGTTCAAGATATAAGTTCAATGAAGCCGGTAATCATGTGTGAATAGGTAGATTTATCACTAATTATAATATTAGGAATAAATTCCTATGATATATTATTTATGTCATATATCAAGATGTTCCAGAGAGCAATTTCTAGTTTTAAAGGGAATGTAGTTTAACAATTAGTTGTATTTAGCCAGGTAATTTCTCTCTATGTGACTCCCAGAGACTGGAGGCAAGTCTCCTGGCATCCATGCACATAATTCACCTCTTACAGCAGATGAAGAATGTTCCCCGGATTATGGTATGTGTTATGTATGTGCTAGTGATTGAAAATTTCAGTAGGTCTACATATAAATGATTCTGAATACTTGGCCAAAACCCTAAGCATTCCTTATGGACAAAAATAACTATATTTTCCTAGACCATCTCAATGACTGTTCTCTACTACTTTAAAAGTTATTTTTATTTTGGCATGAGAAATTTGTCTGACGAACCTTCTGACTACTACATTCCTCATTATTTAGAGTTCCTAGCAAAAATGACATTGTCTTTTCTACACATTGTAGGTTTTTTCTTTTATTTTCACACATGCAGAATTTTAAAATTAAGATGGTAAAGAAAAGGTAAGAAAGCCAGCATCCTAGATATCCTATTTTTCTTCAACTCTTGCCTCTTAATGAAGATTTTAATTGAAATTTAATCCACAGAATATCTCAAGTAGTCCAATTAACGTTTTGTGTGTCACTACTAAACATCAGCATGTTTTATTCCTAGATGAATGGAGAAAAATGTAGATGAGGGTTTTATAATAAATATTTAAAGACCCATAGAGTGACATGCAATCTAGTGTTAAAGCAATTACCATGAACACCTGGGAATCATTTAATTGACTGCAGATGGTGTAGGACAGGCACAAAATAGAAGGTTACACATTACTCTCACATAGGAAATTTATGTTTTTTTTCATTGACTTATTTTGCATATGACTTAGATATATTGGAACAGTCTTGAGCAAATTAATAGAAATGGATATTTTCTATGAAATAAGCTATGAAAATCTTCAAGAATAGACCAAACGTGAAAAGAAACTCTCTCTGCTTTAATGCTACATGTTAATTTTAAGTGATTAATGGGTTGTTGATTTTGATCATTATTAATTGTTTAATTAACTCATTAATATTAGTTAAGTTGATATGAATTGGTTTAATATTAATTAATAATTCTGGAAAAGCTGTAAGTGGAAACAGATGCCTATTATATTCAAGAGCAATGTGATAGAGTTAGAAATTAGGATGCTTAACTTAAGTAACTCAAAGAAAAGGCACTGACATTCAGGTTTTAAAAAGTTTAAAAGGAGAATACTGAACACATATTTCTTGTTTGAATTTATATTATTTGAAATATATTTCTGTAATTGAATTTGAAGTCTTGGGTGTTTTCTGTAATAGAAACTGGTTTGGAAATTCAGTTAATAGAGAACAAAATAAGTATATATGAATGCTAGCATCCTTATATATGAGTAAAAAGAAATATAACACAACATTATATGAACACTGAAAAGTGCTTATTTCTAATTGTACTACTATTTTAAAACAGGAGAAATAGGCTGCCCCAAGTATTTGTTTAATTATCCCCTTTTTTAAATAATAAAAGCACTCGTTTTCTTTTTCCTGCCAAAGTTGGATGCAAACAATTTGGGTGGTCACTTTTCAAGCTCTGTCTGCTGTCTTTTCAGGTTCCCTGAGCCCTTGTCTAAGATCTGCCACTGCAGATCTGTTAGCCTAGCTCCGCTAAGAATGATCGGTGTAAATCTGCTAAAGACTGTTCTGGAAGGAACTGACCTCTGCTTCACAAGGTCAACAGTGAACAATCTGAGAAAATAGTCCATCCTCTTATGTCAATAGATGACCATGCTTTCACTGATAGAAAATAGTCTGAAATTACCCTCTTTTCAGACCAAATATATCCTTTAACATATAGCCTGCTGTAATCTGTCATTCTCAAAGGAGTAAATTGACTGTTTGGGAATAAGGGCAAATGGAGCAAGTGATAAGTGGTACTTCCTTAAGAACTCATCATATAAATTGCACATTATTCCAAATTACTAGTATCTGTGGGTGCCACTACCCTTAAATATGAGTAAAATCAAATAAACTTCCCACAGCACAGTATAATGCTAGAACACTTGTTTAACAAGGACATTGCCCTAGGTTTGATTCTGGTATCTCAAAGAAAAATGATTTAAAATTAATTTGAACATATATAATCTAACTAATTGTTTCTAAAGTTATAATGTTGAAGAAATGACTGGATAAATAACCACTTAGTTAACTCTATGACAATAGACCCATCCATTTATTTACAGGATGATTATAGCTTACCATCTTAATTTAAATTTTGGGGAGAATTGTACTGAAGTACATGTAGAAGAATCACAAATCTTTACCAGGCATTAAAGTGTAAAGGGAGATAAACAAATTGGAAAATGTTGCTTCTGTGCTTCATATTTTACACTTTAAGCTTAATGACTATATCTCAACAGCAATTGATGAGATGGAAGGTTATCATTAGGCCAAACTTTGTTGTTAATAAATCTCTTTGTAGACATGGGTGTTCAGGTACACTTGTGTTCTACACATAACTTACTAATTGAATTTACAGGCATGTGTGTTTTCTTTAATAGAAACTTGCTTGGAAATTCCATTAAAGGAAAACAAAATTAACAAGTATATGATTGAACATATATATGAAGCTGAATTAACTTTTGGAATGTACCCTCAGGATTCTTCCCTTCTAAATAACTAGATACCAAGGCTAATTGCCAATTAGGAAGAGGGAGATTAACCTTGGGGAGTGAATGCAACTTGTATTAGTGTAACTCTTATTTTGCAGTAGCTGTTCTCTAATAGTTTATTATTCTTTTTATTTATTTATTTATTTTTTGGTTTTTCAAGACAAGGTTTCTCTGTGTAGCCCTGGCTGTCCTGTCTGTAGACCAGGTTGGCCTTGAACTTAGAAATCCACCTGCCTCGGCCTCCCAAGTGCTAGGATTAAAGGCATGTGCCACCACTGCCCGGCTTTAAGATTTTTTCAAATTACCATATATGTGTATGTGTTTGTGTGAGTGTATGCCGTGTGTGTATTTCTGAAGAAGCCCGGGGGTGGTATAGAAGCTCCTACTGCTGGAGGTGCAGGGAGCTGTCAGACCCCAGGTGTAGGTGTAAGGAACCCAGTGTGGATCCTCTTCTAGAGCAACAAATGATCTTAGCCTCTGAATCACCTTTCAGTCTGACCCGATGAGGAGCGTTGCAGAATTTTCAAGTCAATTATTAATGTATATCAGAAGAATGAATGACATTTGGACTAGAAAATGGATCAGAGGAAGAGGAGAAAGGGGAACAATTCATGTCTCCTTTTATTCACCTTTTATTATGTATTTATAATACATAGTTCATAATAATGAAGCAGCATTAT
>JADRCC010571427.1:0-15546 GCA_019843855.1 Hylomyscus alleni
TTTTTTTTTTTGGTTGGGAAATTTTAATGACTTCATCTATTTCCTCGTGCAATATGGACCTCTTTAGATAGTTTACCTGCTCTTGATTTAACTTTGGTATGTGGTATTTATCTAGGAAACCATCCATTTCATCTAGATTTTCCAGTTTTGTTGAGTATAGGCTTTTATAGTAGCATCTCATGGTTTTTGAATTTCCTATTTCTGTTGTCTCCCTTTTCATTTCTGATTCTGTTAATTTGGATACTGCTTCTCTTGACTTTAGTTAGTTTGGCTAGGGTTTTATCTATCTTGTTTATTCTCGCAAAGAATCTCCTTTTGGTTTTGCTTATTCTTTGTATTGTTTTCTTTGTTTCAATTTGGCTGATTGTTTCTATTTGGTTGATTTCAGCCCTGAGTTTGACTATTTCCTGCCTTCTACTACTCTTGGGTAGTTTGTTTCTTTTTGTTCTAGAACTCTCAGGTGTGCTGTTAAGTATATGATCACTCCAATTTCTTTACCAGGACACTTAGTGCTATGAACTTTCCTCTTACCACTGCTTTCAGTGTTTACCATAAGTTTGGGTATAATGTGTCAACATTTTCAATAAATTCCAGGAAGCCTTTAATTTCTTTCTTTGTTTCTTCTCTGACAAAATTATTGTTGAGTAAAGAGTTTTTCAGTTTCCACATGTATGTGGAATTTCTGTATTTTTTTTTTTTTTGCTGTTATTGAAGACCAAATTAGGCAATGGTGATCAGATAGGATGCATCTTATTATTTCAGTCTTTTTGTATCAGTTGCAGGTTATTTTGTGACCAATTATATGTTCGATTTTGGAGAAGGTAGCATGAGGTGATGAGAAAAAGGTATATTCTTTTGTAAAGGGAGAAATGTTCAATATAAGGAAATCCATCAACGTAATCTACTATAAAAACAAACTCAAAGAAAATAATCACATGATCATTTCATTAGATGCTGAAAAAACATTTGACAAAATCCAACATCACTTCATGTTAAAATTCTTGGAAAGATCAGGAATTCAAAGACCATACCTAATCATAGTAAGAGTAAAATACAGCAAGTCAATAGCCAATATCAAAAGGAGGTCAAAGGGATACAAACTGGAAAGGAAGAAGTCAAAATATCATTTGGAGATGATATGATAGTATACTTTTTTGTTTTTGTTTTTGTTTTTTTGGTTTTTTTTTTTTTTTTTGATATTTTCAAGACAGGGTTTCTCTGTGTAGCTCTGGCTGTCCTGTAACTCACTCTGTAGACCAGGCTGGCCTTGAACTCAGAAATCTGCCTGCCTCTGCCTCCCAAGTGCTGGGATTAAAGGTGTGCACCACCACTGCCTGGCATGATAGTATATTTAAGTGTCTCAAAAAATTCCATCCAAGAACTCCTACACCTTATAAACAACTTCTACAAAGTGGCTGGATATAAAATTAACTCAAACAAATCAGTATTCTTCCTCTACTCAAAGGATGAACAGGCTGAGAAACAATAGGGAAATGACACCAGTCACAATAGTCACAAATAATATAAAATATCTTGGTGTGATATTAACCAAGCAAGTGAAAGAGGTGTATGACAAGAATTTCAAGTCTCTGAAGAAAGAAACCAAAGAAGAACTCAGAAGATGGAAAGATCTCCCATGCTCATGGATTGGCAGGATTAATATTGTAAAAATGGCCATCTTGCCAAAAGCAATCTACTGATTAAATGTAATCCCTATCAAAACTCAAACTCAATTCTTCATAGAGTTAGAAAGAGCAATTCCAAATTCATATAGAATAACAAAAAACCCAGGATAGCAAAAACTATTCTCAACAATCAAAGAAGTTCTGGGGGAATCACTATCCCTAGCTGTATTACAGAGCAATCATGATAAAAACTGCATGGTATTGGTACAGTGGCAGGCAGAGTGATGAATGGAGTAGAATTGAAGACCTAGAAATGAACCCACACACCTTTGGTCACCTGATCTTTGACAAAGAGTCTAAAACCATCCAGTGGATAAAATACAGCATTTTCAGAAATGATGCTGGTTCTCTGGCATTCATCACGTAGAAAAATGCAAATTGACCTATTCTTATCTCCTTGTACAAAGCTCAAGTCCAAGTGGATCAAGGATCTCCATATAAAACCAGAATCATTGAATCTAATTGAAGAGAAAGTGGAGAGGAGCCTCAAACATGAGGGCACAAAATTCAACATTCAACAAATGAGACCTCACACAATTGAAAATAGCCTTGCTACTGTAAGATTAAAAACAATAGACTCATGATATCTGGTTCTTTTTCTGGCTTTCATCTCTAAAGGCTCCATAAATCTTTTTACCCAAATCAAAAAATAAATAAATAAAAGAAAGAAAGAAAAAAAAGATCTTCTGTAAAGCAAAGGACACTGTCAATAAGACAAAACAGCAACCTACAGGTTGGGAGGTGATTTTTTCCAATCCTACAACTGATAGAGGACTAATATCCAACATATATGAAGAACTCAAAAAATTTAGACTCCATGGAACCAAATAACTCTATTAAAAATAGGGTACAGAGCTATACAAAGAATTTTCAACTGAGCAATATCGAATGGCCTGGAAATACCTAAAGAAATGTTCAATATCCTTAGTCATTCAGGTAAATGCAAATCCAAACGACCCTGTGATTGTACCTCACTCCAGTCAGAATGGCTAAGATCAAAAACTCAGGGGACAGCAGATTCAGGAGAGGATGTGGAGAAAGATTCCTCCATTGCTAGTGGGACTGCAAGCTGGTACAAACACTCTGGAAATCAGTTGGGAGACTCCTCAGAAAATTGGACATAGCACTACCTGAGGACCCAGCTATACCACTCCTCAGGCATATACCCAGAAGATGCTCCAACATATAACAAGAACATATGCTCCACTATGCTCGTAGCAGCCTTATTTATTGTCAAAAGCTGGAAACAACGCAGATGTCCCTCGACAGAGGAACAAATTCAGAAAATGTGGTACATTTACACAACGGCTTACTAATCAGCTATTAAAAACAATGACTTCATGAAATTCAGAGTCAAATGGATGGGACTGGAAAATATCATCCTGAGTGAGGTAACCCAGTCTCAAAAGAACACACATGGTATGGTCTCACTGCTGAGTGGTTATTAGGCAAAGAGCTCAGAATACCCAGGATACAATTCACAGAGCATATGAAGCTCGAGAAGGATCAAAGTGTGGAGGCTTCACAGTCCTTAGAGAGAAGAACAAAATACTGAAAGGCGTTAGAGGGTGGGAGGGATTTGGGAGGAAGAGAGGAGGGGGCAGAAAAGGGGGTGCAGGATCAGGTATGTGATGTGAGAGGGATGATAGACAGAGGGTCAGCAAATTTAGCAGTGGTGTGTAGCCAAGAGAGATGGGGTGAGGGGTAGCCACCAGATAGTCCCAAATGCCAGGAAGCAAGAAGCTCACAGGACCCGATGGGCATGACATAAGATGAAATACCCAATTAAGGGGAGGGAGAACCTATAGAGACCATATCCAGAGGTTAGGCAAGACCCCGGGTTAAGGGATGGAGCCAGCTACTCATCTCCAAATTTTTAACCCAGAATTGCTCCTGTCTAAAGGAAACATGGGGACAAAGTGTGGAGCAGAGACTGAAGGAAAGGCCGCCCATAGACTGCCGCTCCTGGGGACCCATCCCATACACAGACACCAAACCCAGACACTATTGCTGATGCCAAGAGGTGCTTGCTGACAGGAGCCCGACATGACTTTCTCCTGAGATCTCTGCCAGAGCCCTATGGATGCAGATCATTGTAGCCAACCATTCCACTGAGCACAGGGACTTCAAAGGAGGAGTTAGGAAAAGGACTGAAGGAGCTGAAGGTGATTGCAACCCCAAAGGAGGAACAGCAATATCAACTAACCAGACACCCCCCACACACACACCCAGAGCTTCCAGGGACTAAAAAAGAGTATACACATGGAGGGACCAAGGCTCCAGCCCCATATGTAGCAGAGGATGGTCTTATCTGGCGTCCGTGGGAGGAGAGAACCTCGGTCCTGTGAAAATTCAGTGCCCCAGTGTAGAATGCCAGGGTGGTGAGGTGAGAGTGCGTAGGTGGGTTGGGGAGCAGAAGCAGAGGGAAAGGGGATGGGACAGGAGCTTATTCAGGCGGGAAACCTAGAAAGGTATTATTTATTTACATTTAAAATGTAAGTAAATAAAATTTCCAATAAAAAAGAAAAAATAAACTGAGGCAAAATAAATAAATAAGAAAATCACCAATAATTTCTTCAAAGAAAAAGATATTTCTAAAGGCTTTCCCCTCCCCCTGCCCCAAGCCCAGGGTTTAGGATTCTGAGAAGTCAGGGTTTTCCTTGAACACTTAAAAAATATGAGACGCTTCCTTCAAACCCCTTCCCAACTCTATGTTTTTTTTTGATGAGACTCTGTTCATTTGCTTTCCTTTATTCTTTAAAGTAAAGCACAATTTCTCTCTTTATAGTCCCAAAATGTTTCCTTGTATGTGTAGAACTTTGGATGTGGTAAGCCCTGCATTTTAGTTCTTTTAGCTTATTATTTTTAGAATGAAGTGAGCTTCTGAAGCCACTGAATTTATATATTTTAACAAGTTAGTGATTTTTTTTCACCCCTTGTTTTCTCGAATACTTTTTTTTCAAATGACACTTTTTTTTTCCTTCCTGCAGGGACTAAACTCCAGGAATTTAACAACCAAGAAATAATTGATCTGCCAGGTTCTGAGGGTCTTTTGGTTATTTTCTAATTTTTTTTTTATTGGTTATTTTATTTTATTACATTTCAAGTATTGTCCCACCTTCCCAGTTTCCCATTTGCAAACTCCCTTCCCATCCCCCTTTGTTTTTATGATTGTGCTCCCCCATATACCACTCCATTCCTGCCTCACTGCTTTAACATCCCCTTATGTTGGGGTATCAAACCTCCTCAGGACCAAGGGCCTCCACTCCCATTGATGTCAGGTAATATAATCCTCTGCTACGTACATAGCTGGAGCCATGGGTCAGCTCCGTGTGAACTTGTTGGTTGTTGGTTTAGTCCCTGGGAGCTCTGGGGTGTTCAGTTAGTTGATATCGTTGTTCTTCCCCTTCAATTCCTTCAGTCCTTCCCCCTAACATTTCCATTGTGGTCTCCAATCAGAATCCAATGGTTGACTGTGAGTATGCATCTGTACTGGTCAGGTGCTGGCAGAGCCTCTCAGCAGACAGCTATACCAGGCCCCTGTCAGCCATCACTTCTTGGCATCAGCAATAGTTTCAGGGTTCGGTGTCTGCAGATGGGATGGATCACTAGGTGGGGCAGACTCTGGATGACCGTTCCTTCAGTCTCTACTCCACCCTTTGTCCCTCTCCAGGGGCCCTTGCCTATCCACGGGAGGTGGTCTGTACAGGTTACATCTCCCCTTCTCTGTGCATTTCGGCTAAAATCATCCCACTGGGTCCTGGCAGCCTCTTCCCACTGGGTCCTGGCAGCCTCTTGTTTCCCTGGTGTCTGGGATCCTTCAGTGGCTATTCTCCACGGCTACATATTTTTATTCAATTACCCTTTCTCTCCAGTATTTGATACTGCCCTCCTTATTTCTTCCCCTTCCTCTCTTCCTCCCAGGTTTCCCCTCCTCCACCTCCCTTGATCATCCTGTTCCTCTCTCAATGCAGGATTGATGCAGCCACACCCTGGTTTTCCTTCCTCTTTAGCTCCATATTGTCGGTGTGTTGTATCATGGGCATTGTGAACTTTTGGGTTAATATCCACTTATTAGTGAGTCCATACTCTGTGTGCTCTTTTGTGTCTGGGTTACCACATTCAGGGAGATATTATCTAGTTCCATCTATTGGCCTGCAAAACTCGTGATGTCCTTATTATTAATAGCTGAATGATATTCAGTTGTGTAAATGAACCACATTTTTTTTGTATCCATTCTTTCTTTGAGGGACATCTGGATTATTTTCAGCTTCTTGTTATTATAAAATAAGGCTGCCACACACATAGTCATGTTCAGAGTCACATGTCCTTGTTATACATCAGGGTATCTTTTGAGTATATGTCCAGGAATGGTATAGCTGAGTCTTCAGATAGAACTATTTCCAATTTTCTGAGGAACCGCCAGACTGATTTCCAGAATAGATGTACCAGCTTGCAATCCCACAAGAAATGGAGGAGTGTTCCTCTCTCTCCCCATCCTTGCCATCATCTGCTGTAACCTGACTGATGTGAGGTGGAAACTCAGGGTTGTTTGGATTTGCATTTCCTTGATGACTAGAGATGTTAAACATTTTCTTAGGTGCTTCTTGTCCATTTGAGATTCCTCAATTGAGAATTCTTTGTTTAGCTCTGTACCCTAATTTTTAAATAGGGTTATTTGATTCTTTGAAGTCTACCTCCTTGAGTTCTTTGTTGGATATTAGCCCTCTATCAGATATAGGATTGGTAAAGATCATTTCCCAATCTGTAGGTTGCTGTTTTGTCCTGTTGACAGTGTCCTTTGCTTTACAGAAGCTTTTAAGTTTCATGAGATCCCATTTGTCAATAGTTGATCTTAGAGCCTGAGTCTTTGGTGCTCTATTCAGGAAAATTTTCCCTGTGTTCAAGGCTCTTTCCTACTCTCTCCTCTATCTGGAACTTTTTGCTCAGGGTGTGTTTAGTGCTTGATTTTTTTTTTTTAAATTTTCTTTCTTATCCTGACCACAGTTTCCTCTATTTCTACTCCTACTCCTTCCCCACCACCTTCCATTTCCCCTAGCACTGCTGGCCATATATCCGAAGACTCTCCATTCTTCCATAAGTACACTTGTTCACCTATCGCTATAGCAGCATTATTCACAACAACCAGAAAATGGAAGCCATGTAGATGCCTGCCAATTGAAGAATTACGAAGAAAATATTCACACAATGGAGTAATTCTCAAAATTTAAAAACAAAGCCACAATAAAACTTAAAGGAAAATGGGTGGCACTAGTGCTTGCTCTTAAGTCTTTCGAAAAAGGTGCTGAGTGAAGTGGATCGTGGCAAAGTGTAAAGATTGCGGCAGCTAAGGAGAGTTTGATCAGGATTCATTAAAACTACCTTCTTGCAGCCTACTAATACCTGTAGTTATTTTTGGTAGAATCACATATCTCCAACCAACCTAGCTTCTAGAGAGAACTCTATTCTTTGGATTCATATTCTTTGAATCGACAACAGGCTTTAGATTTATTTTAAATACAACTTGTATTATTTTCTAACACTTAATTTTCTTCTGGATTGTTATAGATGCAAAATAAACTTTGCATTACCTCAAACCTATACTTTTTTTTTTTAGTATGAGTAAATTCACAAAATGATTTACTCTTTTGCTGTGCTCTAGACCTCAAGTGAAACTGAAAACACACAATTAGATTTAATATCCCAATCTCTCATTAATGAAATACTTTCAATGTTTTAAGAGGTCCTCTTGGAGAGATGCCTGTATTTGTGTCAAGACAAGGTTATCACTGTGCATAATTCCACTTCGAATTGAAATAATATTTTATTAGGACATTATTGAATATATCAAACTTAGCCTCATAAGCAAATCAAAAACCAAAAATATGAATTATGCATCCATATGAAAATGAGGCAGACCTCTTAGAAAAAGAGTAAAAGGGAGAGAATAAAAGGGAGGGATAATTATTGAACTAATATTTTTTTTGTTATTCTGCTAATATTATCCTATTGTTTAAAGTTCAACATGAGTCCAATGATACCACCTCTGTATTCAGTGAATCATCAAGATTTATGGAGAGACCATCTCGATAGTAAAAAATTAAGAACATCTCAAGAAATAGAAAACAAGCATTATGAGGTAGGCATGAGAATCAATCTCAAAGTCTTACAAGTATGCTACATTCAGAGTGAGGAGTTTTTTTTTTTTTTGTTTGTTTGTTTGTTTTTTTTTTTTTTTTTGCTTGGATTGTACTAAAAGAAAAAGACATGCAGAAAGGAAAATTAAGTAATTGTGTTATGTTTAGTCTGGGGAAGATATAAATTAATTGAACAGAAAAAGTAGCAGTATAAAACAAAACAAATGTGGAAACAACAATACAAACAACAAATGTGAACTGGATTTCCTTGATGCTTCAAGTCTTTTATGCCAACAAATTAGAAACATGTTATTTACCCTCCAATTTAAGATTTATTTGACTAATACATAGAAAAAAGCAGGTATGTTTATACCTTTGTATTTACCACGATATATGTAATTTTCTGACAAAAGACCCAGTTCCCTTTTTGGTTTCTCTAATGCCAGAGTACAATCAAACCAAACCGTTCTAAAGATAGACACTTTCAATCAAATTATAGCATGTAAGAAGAAAAGTCCTGATTTTGTGTATTGTAAAATTACTCAAAACACTATTGAAAGTGATATTTATTCAAGGATTTTAAAATGATCAAGGTAGAATGTATTGTTTTTGGAAAGGCAGTTGCAAAACATAAGCCAGCTGCAAAACCATTTAAAAGTTCAGAAAAACTATAGCATTCTTATACCACAGGTGATACTATACTTCAAACCAATTTTTCTTCTTAAATTTTCTGATTGCAGAAAATTTTCAAAAATTTGAAATTGTTTTTATACTTCAACAAAGAACCATTTCTAGCCTCATCACTTCTTAGAATTAAATATGTCTGTGGATTGAAATGAAATTTAATATAATTATTACTAGTAACAATTTAAGTAAATGTACCTGTTTTATAGTATAAATACATTTCTGCTTTGATCTTTACACAATTAAATGAGTGATTGTTTTAAAAACACCAAACCTATAAAATTGTTTCATGAGTATGCAAATAACAAAGAAATGTTACCTTACATCAATTACTGAAATGTCATTTACTAATAAAGCTGTGAAAAGGAAGAGACTCACAGTTCTGATGAGAAGAACAATGAGCGATGATAGAATCCTAAAATATTAGAATGGAGACAATGTCATATAGATACACTGGTCCTAAGGCAATGGATGCAGCATGCTTAATTCTGTTTATATATCTGGAGTCCATAGAAAAATAAGACCAGTATAACAGCCATGTCACTAGAAATGAAATAAATTACAAAGTGTACACATTACTTTGAAAATATTGTCCATATGTCAAATATATGCCAAGTACATTCAGTATTAACCTGGCATCTGCCATTTTTCCTTACAGACATTCATCTTGTTTTACTTTCAACAGTTGCTTTACAAAAATAGAAGTTCTTGTCCTTGGTATATGACAAGCTAGCTCATTTGTTTGGAGACAACGTTATAAAGCTTTAATAGAGATAGAAACAAAATTCAGACCCTGGTTTCTAGACAATGAAACACGTATGTTCTAACCCTCTAGAAGATGCATAAGGAGGGTTCCCACAGGAGTGCCTTTCTATTCTCTATTTTATTTGTTTGATTATTTTATTTGTTTGATTACCTTTCCTCTTCACAAGCAGTGCATCCTTACCAAGCTTGCTGACGTTGGCTACAGGGCACAGCCTTGATATAGAATCTGGGCCAACTTTCTCCTCAAGATCTTTAGATTACACCTTAGTCACCCCTCTGTGTCCAATTCCTTTCATCTGACTGTCGTTAGAGGCCAGTCATGTCCTGACCTCTTTACCCCATGCTAACCTAAGTCAGATGATAGGCTAATGGTTTCAGTATCTTTTCTTTTCATCAGGATACTGAAAGAAGATTCAGCATCTGTAATTTTTTGTCCTTTTTCATAACTTACCAACAAACAAGCAAATTTCAGCTACTGGATAATTTTCTGTTGCATGCAGTGTACCAACCAAAGTACACATGAAGCAACCCATGGCTCCAGCCACATATGTAGCAGAGGATGGCCTTGTTGGACATCAATCGGAGGAGAGGTCCTTGGTCCTGTGAAGGCTGGATGCCCCAGTGTAGGGAAATGGTAGGACAGGGAAGCAGGTGGATGGTGGGGGAAACACTCTCATAGAAGCAAGGGGAGGGGACATAGAATAAGGGGTTTCTGGAAGGGAAACTAGGAAAGAGGATAACATTTGAAATGTAAATAAAGAAAATATCTAATAAAACACTAAAAAAATATAAAAAAAGTTGTATTGTCACCAAGTTGAACTGTGATAGTTTTATTTTCAATTATAATAATGTTATTGCTACCCCACTCATCTGTTCTTCCTTTAATTTCTCTTTAATCTGATGAACTTGAAACCTAACAGTGTGCCAAACAATCCCATCCACATTCTCAAGCATCTTTCCATTTCCTATAGTGTATTGTCCTTTCCTGAACCTAGAATCTGCTCCATGATATAGTTCTGAAAACCAACTGGTGTATCCTATTTTATTTGAGGTTGTAATTCTAAAGACTCTTTATGCAAGGTTGTTCAGTCTAATCCTTGGGATACTCTTTGTATAAGATATCCTTTAAATATTTTTCCTCTAGTGTTTTTATTTAAATCTCTTTCATTTTCACCTTTAAGGACACCGGTGCCTCACCAACATTCCTTTAAAGCACATGGCAGTCCGAAGATGTCCCTACACAGTATTCCAGCTCAAGTCTGTATCAGGACATGGTACTTTATGACAAAAAATTTGGTTGTGCAGCTTTCTACCTTAATGGACATAGAGATAGGAGAAATTCTAAATACCTGACTTGCTATTCAAGTTTCACAAATTCAGAGTAAAATGATTTCTCCTGTGATTGGCACATGTTAGTATTAGTGTTATTCGTTTATCCAGTTCTCCATGTTCTGTCCTCAACTGAATGCATTTTTCCCTATTTGCTTTTTTTCTCTTTGAAAGATGGCGAAGAAAGAATGATGACTAAAGACTGTACATCATTATCAAATATTCTCCCCTCAAATTTATGACTTTCTTTTCTTTAATTATTATTGATACATATATATTTGTTTATATGAGTTTTGCATTTTCATTTACATGCATATATATTAGTATATAACCTACTGAGTCTGTTTTTCTATAATGAGAATAGATCTGACCATTTGGGATTGGAAAGCCAATCAGAGGCTTATCTTTGAAGAAAACCGATTCTTCCACCATTAGCAACATTTCTCTAGCTTTCCATTTAAATGTAGGATGATACAAAGTTTTCTCATTCCACATTGGTATGTTGAGTGATGTGATGGTCATCATGAAATAATTGTTTGGGCAGCTGTGTTGCTGAGATTTCATATGCAAAGCTTTCCTATTAGGTTTTTCTTTTGTATCATGTTGAGAGCAAGCCAGGGGATGGTTGTACTACAATAGGAAAGCCTTCCCATCTCTGTACAGGCAATCAAGATAATCCCCACAGGGTTGCCTGTAGACTCACTTCTGAGGTGAGTCTAGTTTTCTGTCAAGTTGAAAGATTACACTGACCATTGGAATGGTATAGACATCTTACAACACTTGTGATAGTTTATATTTTAAACCAAATGGACCCTTTCTATCGGACCTAGCATTTCATTCCTACATATTTATCCAAGATAATTAAAATTATATGACCACATATAAAATGACACAAAAATTTAGAATGTTTTTATTCAGAATATCTCAAGAAAGAATTAATTTACATATTTGGATAATTGATGAGTTGCCACATATTGTGTAATGCTAGATTTAAATTAGGCTATGAATATTATACAAAAGCATGAATATATTTTTATAAGAATCACTCCATGGTTGAAGTTAGAAACAGATGAACATCCTCTGGAATATTACATTTATATGAGATGATAATATGAATAAAATCTTCATTGAAAAAAATTAGGGCCCGGCGGTGGTGGCTCACGCCTTTAATCCCAGCACTTAGGAGGCAGAGACAGAGGCAGGCAGATTTCTGAGTTTGAGGCCAGTCTGGTCTACAGAATGAGTTCCAGGACAGCCAGGGCTATACTGAGAAACTCTGTCTCAGAAAAAAAACATTAGATAATGCTTGTATGTTAGTGTATGGTCACACACACACACACACACACACACACACACAAATAAAAACAAAAACAAAAACAAACGTAACAAACTTAGGCAAACGTCTTGGGATTATTTTACAAGTTGATGGGAGGCTAATTGCAGGTGCATTTACTTGTATTTCTGATAGAGTTTATCCTGCTTTTTACTTAAAATTAATGTAATATACTTTATGTAAATTTTCCTGATTTTTCAGTGTTAAAAGTGATAATCTAAGGTCTTGTACATGCTAACCCAGCACTTCACTATTGAGCTACATCCCTAGAGTCAATTCCAATGTTGACAAAATTGTATTGTAATAATAATTAAAAGAACATGAATCTACAAAATGATTCTGAAGAAAGTGGTTAATGTAGTTTTAGGGACAAACTCTTTCTGAGAACTTACGAATATACATTTAAAATATGACTTCAAAGTTGTTTAATTATAAGGAGAAACAGAGCCAAAATTTTATTATGAAATACACAATGAATACTTTATTTTTCTACATTTATCTCTCTCCCCTTTTTGTGTAGCTAAAGGAGGAAGCACGGAGCAAGTGTAAATTAACCACAATCACTTTCCACCTTGTGACAAAGCTATCAGTAAATCCCTATCAATCTGACTTCACCACTATGAGTATTCTCTGCAGCCTGAGGCAGTATTTTGGATTCCACGTCTTCGATCTGGACAAGATGTCACAGTTTCAGAAATGTTTGATTTTCCTCTACACTTTTGCAAAAGCTCTTTCTTTTTCCCCTATTTTCTCAGAATTTACAAATTATCCTAAATTTCTACATTCAGCCTCAGTAATTTTCATCAAAGCGCTATTAGTTTGAATAAATGACTGGAGAGTATAAATTGTAAGATATTTTTTGAAGAAATATATCTTCATCACTTCGGGTAAGAATGTAACTTGACCTGTCCTAATCAGGGCCACAACGAACAGATCAGAACAACTCCAATTAAGGAGCCAAAGCGCTTGCCAAAGCCTGTTGATTGAAGCTTCGAGGGAAGAGTCTTTTCATGTGCTAGCCACTATTTTAAAACTTTATTTGTATTTCTAACTTAAATACTTTCATTTTATATCTTGTGCTTTTGTAAATCCCTTTTGGGGGAAATTAAAAGAATAAAACCAAAGATAATGACAAACCTCTTAGGAATGCTAAATAAGTATCAAATTAGGAAAAGCAGAATTAGTAAGACGTAGCTGCAGTCAAAAAAATGAAATGAAATAAAAGGATGGGTTTTCCCCTCTTTGAATCAGATAGTTATTAAAAATATTTAAATTCTGCATCTAATCTTCAAGAGACTGGAGGTCCCAGGAAATTTAGAGGTCAGGTGGAGTGGAAGGTGGGGACAGCCACATGGAGACAGGGGTTAGGGAGGAGGTATGGGATGTGGAACAGCCTGATGGTGGATTGGAGGAGGGGATAAAATATGGAGTGTAAAAATAATTTAAAAAAAAATTCTAGAGAGAGATGCCAAAGGCAGGTTGGCCCCTTAGAGTTGAAAGAGAATTCATGTTTGTGACAAGTTCCAAGGATTCCTCTTGCAAGAAAAAATATTTGCAGTAAGAGACAGAGGAAAGCCTCTTTTATATTAATTTCTTGAGCTTCTGGTCGCCAGAGCCATCGCATGTGCTGTTCCCTGTCACTTTTGGAGGCCTTTGGGTCAAGCCCATGCTGCCTGCCTGTCCCAACAGTGGTGCTTTCTCATCAAAGAATCACTGCCACAGTCTCTCAGTTCTGTGCGGGAATCGAAAAGCCTTTGAAATCGGTGCAGCCTCATCACTGCACGGACAGTAATAAGCATTTCAGGAAAACACACAGCTCATTTGTTTAAAAGTTCATTCGCAGCAGTGCGATTTAGACTGATGTGAGGTGGGCTTTGCTTAGTGCTGCACGGCCCCACGGCAAAGCGGAGCTAGGTCACTTTTCAAAGACTTCCTCTGTCCGCCCATTGCTTAGCTCCTGCAACAATGGAGCTTTGAAAAGAAGAAAAAAAAAAACTAAAGGAAAAGAAAAAGAGAAATGAAGAGATAAGAGAAAGAAAAGAGAAAAGAAAGATGACACCAGCAACAGAGGCTGACAGCTCAGTTGAAATTCAAACATCCCTGCTACTGTCCAGGACAAAGGGCTACATCTGAAGGTGCGATGAGGTCTGGTTTCAGAACAGCCCTAAGAATTAATTTAAAAGAATGTCTCCACCCATTTCCTATAAAGGCTGCTGCATCAGCTTTGGTAAAATATTTCCCAGATAACAAGACCGTTGGCCATGTAGATTGTGGCTTGCTTTTAGAGAATTTTATGTGAGAAATGTTAGACTCAAAAAAAAAAAACCCACAAAAAAAAAAAACAAAAACAAAACCCCATGTTGTTATATTGTCACTGCATTGAGAATCTGAACAATCAACACATATTATAGCTGACAGTTTATTTCTCCAAAAAAACAATGCTTCTTGAAACCAGTTTATTTCTTCAAAAAAACAATGCTTCTTGAAACGAGGTATATTTATTAGATATGATGCATGCAGAGTACCTGTCATTGTGAGATCTGAAGTACCCAATGCAATCAAAATGTGTTTTCCCTAGCTTATGCAGACACATTGATAGTATTGAGATATGATGCTAATTCCATGAGCAAATAGATCTATGTTATAATCCTGCTGAGAAATTTCTTTTATATTTAAAACCTTGTTGTAAGAGCTGTCAGGCTGCAGATAATAGAAATCCTGTTAAAGTGTGTCTGGAAGTAAATCTGAACAGGTACAGATGATAAAATGCCTAGGGCATGGGTGGAATGTATTTAACAATATACTAAGAGGTCAAACTTGCAAACTACATCAAATGTATGCATATAATTAGAACAACCAGATAACTTGACTGAGAACTAAAACAAAATTTCATAGAAACAAAGAAGGATAATTAGAATGGGGAAATGGGAAGGCTAATTTAATTAGAATCTGAATTGCTGGATGTCTAATCCAGTGAATATTCAGCCATCCAGCAAGGTGTTTTATGAACAGGTAGAACTTGAACGTATATTAAAGATTGAAAGGCACACTCTGAATCAATTGTTTGGAGTGAAAG
The DNA here is from genome assembly GCA_019843855.1 of Hylomyscus alleni. Taxonomy (NCBI): domain Eukaryota; kingdom Metazoa; phylum Chordata; class Mammalia; order Rodentia; family Muridae; genus Hylomyscus; species Hylomyscus alleni. Next base: position 15,010 of record JADRCC010571427.1, read on the forward strand.
GCTCTGGGTATAACATGTGGTTGGTAAATGGCTTGGAGATGACCTTAGTACCTGCCTGCCATCATTACCTAGCTAAATAACCTAGAGTAATAACTACCTGTGGGGATGGAATACTCTGAAAACTGACTAAAATAGAAGCCAGAATCTCGGATGCTGATGATGGGGTATCACTTACGATAGAGCAGGGTAGGAGGGTATGATGATGGGGTAACACTTACGATAGAGCAGGGTAGGAGGTGGAACAAAAAAGAGGGAGATGTTTACTTCCGAGGCACTGCAGAACATCCACTTAGCTGCTCAGGTAAACCCAGGGAAGGGAGATAGCTCCATTGAGAAAGTCATTGAGGTGCCCAAAGAAGATGTCTGCTGCTATGATTCCTAAAAGAGAGAGAACGTGGATGATGGAATGGCCATGAGTACAAGAGGCACACATACTCACAAACACACACCACCTGTAAAAATGAAGATAACAAATTTACAAGTCATACTCTTGTTCAGTTGGACAAATTAATCCACATATTATAGATTGCAAAACAG
>JADRCC010571428.1:0-12909 GCA_019843855.1 Hylomyscus alleni
CCTAAGATTTCAACCAGAGATGAAAAGAGGAACCAGCATTGGAAGGGGCCATGCAACCCATTCAAAGGGTTGCATGCTTTAATTCAAGAGAGAGATTGTTCATGAATGGAAGAAGCAAATGAGACCTACATGGGCTCTGTCTATCAATGAACCTGGAAGTGAAGGTGGAACTTCCAGATCTAAGCTTGTTGAGTCAAGTGGTGCTCTATTGGAGAATAAGAACAATAGCACACTAACTGTGTTTTGGAAATACCTCCTGAGTTCATAAATTGTGTGTGTGCAGGAAAGTGTGTAGTGCTGGAAGGGCAAGAGTGAAAAAGGCTATAGAAGAGCCAATGGTATTCTTAAATACTATGCCTTTGGCTCATGGTCTCAAACCATAATGGAGCTGGTTCTACTTCTAGAGAGCTAGACCTCTGCCTGACCTCCTTCCTGGCTATGGTGCCCAGCTCTTCCCTCACATACGGTACCAGTGAAGGATGGTGTTTATGGAATTCTGGAATCTCCTGGGGGGGAGGCATCCTCTCCACCCACATGGGCTGTGTACCCTTATACTGCACGCCCACCTGACATATTTTTCTAAAAGCAGCAACAGCCTCATTCAAACACAGAATAGAAAGAATGTTGGAGAAGAGATCAACAAGCATAGTCCAGGGCACTGTGGTTAAGCAGCCACAGGGCTATGACGTAGATGGAGGGGCCCAGGATGCTGTGGTTAAACATCCTTAGAACCAGGACATAGGTGGAAGCTGGTATTGATGAGTGGCACAAAGTATTTGTAAGATCCTACCTCAACCACACACAACCTGATTAAACTACTCCTAGTGGTATGGGATGAACCAAAGAACTCTGTCATTTTTAGTAAGAAGAAGTATAGAGAATATGGGGGGGGGGAATAAAATGTGTTGTTGTTTTACAAGTAAACAGTCCACAGGAAGCCACAAAACTATTTTAAAATCCCTATTGAAAGCCCAAGAAAGATATAAACTACAGTTCCAAAGAAGGAGCTCCTAAAAACTAAACCTGCTGGGCTCAGCTATTGAAACGACAAACTGTAGAAGGAAAAAGAAACACATTTACAGACTGAGAAATTCATTCAAGCAAACACAGAAACCCAGAAGTCCCTGCAGTGAAATGAGTAGACCTTCCAATTCTGTTGTAAGCACTGTTGGGTGGGATCAGCCCTTCCTTCCCAGCACTACTGGATCACAGCCTGTCCCATCCATGTCCCCTACATTTTCCTCCTGAATGCTTCCTGATTTGGAATACTTCTCATAGAAGCACTATCCTTTTCAGTCACATGCTGTCCTATTATGGCCTGCCTTGATAACATTCATACATCAGAACTAGAGCCCCTGCCCAAGACATTTGGAAGCCATGGCCCTAACCCTATGTTGAGATTGAGTCTTGGGGGACATAACGCAGGCTGACAGGAAACCTAAATTTATAGCTTAGGTATCACACTCTAGTGTAATAAATGCTTAGAGGGAGAGACTGAAGGGAGCTGTGGGAACATCAGAAAATGTTTTCAGGGACCCAGTGCCTGAGCTGGGGCTTCGTTCAGGAGAAGGAGGAGGAGGAAGAGGAGGAGGAAGAAGAGGAGAAGGTAAAGAGGAAGAGGAGGAGGGGGAAGAGGAGGAGGGGAAAGAGGAGAAGGGGAAAGAGGAGGAGGGAGAAGAGGAAAAAGGAGGAGGGGGAAGAGGAAAAAAGAGGAGGGGGAAGAGGAGGAGGGGGTGGTGGTGGTGGTAGTAGTTTCAAATGAAGAGCCTCCTCCCCCAACAAAAGTGCAGAACAGTAAGAGATTAGCCCATGGCCAGGAGCCTGGAGAAGGGAGAGTTAGGAGAGTGAGAAAAACCAGAGTAGGAGACAGTTGCCACGTCCTTAGGAGACTTTGATGGCATGCCCCTGGCCATTGGAATTTCACGCCAAAGAGTTATAGCTAGATATGCATGGACAACTGACCACATGGTTCTTAAGGTGCCATGACTTATCTTTCACTCACTAGTGATAAGGGGTTGATTATATTACACTAAGGAGATGTCTAGGAAGGAATATTGTACATGTCAGAACACAGAGAGCTTGACCGTGAACACAGACTCAAAGGCTTGCCTCATTCGTTTTCTAAGGCAAGGAAAAAGAAAATACTCAGCACCTGGCATCGTGAGAAACATGGAGAAGATCTGGGACTATAAGATAGTGGAAACAAGAAGTAGTCTCAAGGCAAGAACGATTTGAGAGAGATACCAGGAAGTGTTTCCTTTACCCAGGAAACTGCAAACATCTGTAACTAATCCACATCAGAGACAGTAGGGAGGTAAATACAGAGTTAAAGAGTTTTGTAGTACTGGTTCAGGGAGACTCATAGTGATCCTTAGGGGAACAGAGATGCTAAATTTCAGGGCCAAATCATACAGAGCATCGTGCCTTCCCAGCAAGCCTCGCAGACAGAGTGAACCAAGGACTGAGTAGATGAGCCACTCACTAAAGCCAGCCTCTCACCACATGAGCTTCTCACAGCTGGATGATCCTGGTTCTAATAATGACAGGGAAAGAAACTCACAGCAGGAAACCGGGAAGCCCATACCCTCACCCTGCTGGAACCTGCCATCGCGTCCTTTCCCTACTGTACTAAGAACTACCGACCAATCTAGTATCAAGGAAGGTCTGTGAATACCCTTGCCCCCTAACTTTGAGCAATATTTTTTTTTCCATACAGTTCTCCTTGTCTGGTTTTTAACATGGATATCATTTTAGGGAAATGTCCATATACAAAGCTTCTATGCTCAGTGATGAGGGTAAAGGCATGGAAATAGTTAAAAAATCTAATGGCATTGATGGGGACCAGGAGAAAGCTGAGGACCAAGAACAATGATATAGCAGTAGTAATACTGATACTAGTGATGTTGGTTGCAATAGTAGGATTGATAGGTAAGATTAATCCATGGAGGGAAAGGCAGCAAAGATAGAAGCACAGATGATGATGATGATGATGATGATGATGATGATGATGAGGAGGAGGAGGAGGAGGAGGAGGAGGAGGAAGAGATAGGGATGGTGGTGGTGATGATGGAGATGATGGTGAGGAAAGTGAAGATGATGGATGGACATTGGTCACAGAAATAGTGGAGAAATATCAGTGTAGGTGATGAAGACAGCTGAAATAGGATAGGAAAGGATGGTGATAGTAGTAGGAAGAGTGACGTGAAGATAATGTCACAAGGAGAGTGGGAGTAGTGAACCAGTAGTGACTGGTTTCATTTAACCACTTACAGTAAAGTCGAGGAGGCGGTGATGGCAGTGGGGTACACACAAGAGGAGCAATGGAGCTACCATGGTTGAGGGAGGGGATGAGGCATTGGAGATGTTGGTCGAGGTCATGGGATGATGGCAGTTGCGGCAGGAGTGTGGGGAAGGAAGAAGAAGGAAGGAAGTTGTGAAGCAGACAGACAGGGACAGGCCCAGTAACATGTAAGTCCTGAACCAGAATGTGCCAGCATATAAAACTCTCTCATAGAGAAGAGAAGACAGATAGGGCATCCCAAGCTAGCGAATGTCAGTGAGAATCAGCCCGTGCAGATGATGCCCTAATTATTTTATTAAGTGTTTATTACTCACAGGGATAATATGTGCACATTAAATAACCTATTCACACACAAGTAACTTGTATATGTGAAGAGTATATATTAATATAAGTGCTCTTTAATTATCAAAACCATTTGAAAGAGACATCGCTGGGCTCATTCTAAGGGAAAAAGTGAAGATTAGAGAAAGAAAAGAAAATCCGAGTGTAATCATTCCATGCAGAAAAAACATACCCCGGAGAGACTTATGTACAGATGGCAAAAGAGATTAGAATCTGGAAAATTCTGACACTGACTGCGTGAAGGTAGAAAGTTAGGAATGGTTTATAGTGGAAAAATGTTCTATGTCAGAGGTATGGAAAATTTCAGAATATCTTCATCCAAAAGTTCTCAATGAACAGGTGGCAGGGACTAATGAAAGTATTAGTCACTCAGCAAGTCGTTAAAACTATTAAACAGAATGTCAGTTCTTCTCGTTCACACTTCCTTTCTTCCTCAAGGATAACATTGTGTCTCTGACTTTTTTTTTTTTTTTTCACTTAACGGAGTATCTAAGATTCTTTGTATGATCTGTGTATGTAAGAAACAAGTATTTTCCAGAAAACTAATATGTTAAGATGGAAACTATAAAACAAAACAAAAAAATAGACAAAAGTAACAAAGTATATCCTGGAACTCATTGCTGTTCACTGGGGCCTCCCTCCCTCGACTTTTGCCCTTTTTCTTCTTGACTTCCAAGATGCACAGGCAGGCATTACTTCATAGGGAGTCACTTGTCGTGACTCTGTGGATGGTACATCCTGGGACAGGACTTATTCTTGGAGGGAGGAGGAAAGCCTGAGGTAGAAAGTGCCCAGTGTCTTCTCAGGAGCTCAGGCTACCTCTCTACTTCCCCAGGTTAAGAAACAACCCAATGAGAAAAGAGTTCTTTTGTTTTTTTAATGGTTATTTTAAAAAAATATTCTTCTCTCATATATTATATCCCAATTGCAGTTTCCCTCCCTCCTCTCCTCCCAGAGCTCCCCCCACTCATCCCCTCAAACACATCCCGTCCCTTCCCCCCACCCATCCACTCCTCCATTTCTTTCAGAGAAGGCCAGGCCTCCCATGGATATCAACCAAACATGGCATATCAAATTGTGCTAAAACTAGGCACCTTATATTAAGTCTGAACAAGGCAGCCCAGTAAAGGCAAAGAATCCCAAAAGCAGGCAAAAAAAGTCAGAGACAAGCCCCTGCTCCAGTGTAGGGATTCCCCCAGGAAGACCAAGCTCCATAACTTTAACCTATATGTAGAGGGCCTACATCAGACCCATGTAGGCTTCCCATTTGTTGGTTCGGTCTCTGAGAGCCCCTGTGAGCTCAGGTTAGTTGATTCTGTGGGGTTTTTTGTGTTGCCCCTGACTCCTCTGGCTCTGACAATCTTTTGTCTTTCTCTTCTGCAGGATTCCCCAAGCTCTGACTAATATTTGACTGTGGGTTCTTTCTTCCTGTTTTTTATTTGTTTGTTTGTTGATACAGGGTTTCTCTGTGTACCCCTGGCCGTCCTAGAACTCACTCTATAGACCACGGTGGCCTCGAACTTAGAGATCTACTTGCCTCTGGCCTTCAGAGCACTAAGATTAAAGACATGAGCTGCCACTGCCCATCACCACCACTACCCCGCTGAGAGAAGAGTTCTTGAGCTGGGAAGAAAACAATCCATTTGAGAAGAGCCAGGGGCAGAGTTCCAAAACCAAGGATCTACAGAAAGCACGTGGCTCTGACTTCCACATCTCTCCTCAGCCAGAACTCAGAAGGTCCGTTATAGGGAGGAGAGAGAAGGCCTACAGGAACAGACAGGTCAAGTCAGTCTGCAGACCAGTTTGTTCAGCTGCTAGGAAATTCTCCTGCCATGGCCCTGAACTCTTAGCAGAGCACTCCAGACTCCATCAGGAAGCAGGCATAAGGAACAGCAGTCATATCCAGGGAGAGGGAGCCGGTCTGTTTGGGGAGACCCCCTCTAAATCCCCGAAGCTGTGGGCCTTTCCTATTGGGGGGAAATAATCTAGGGTTCCCAAGCTTAACATTGGGAGTGGGGATTGGAGCCACCAGCCACTTAGTGAACTCTGTGTGCAAAAAACATGAAAGCCAGTATCCACACAGTTTGCATGGCAACTGTTGCTATGCACTGGTGCTTACAGGCTCCATAGTTTGAACCACAGGGAAATTCACTTTTTTTTTTTTTTCCTTTTGAGACTGTCTCATCTACCTCCAAACTTGCTATGTAGCTAAAGGTATCCTTGAACTATTGTTCTACCTCCAACTCCAAGATTATAGGTATGTGGCACTGCTCCCATCAAACTTCCTCTCCTTTTTTTTTTTTTTTTTAAAGTGGGACAAAACACATTGAACACTAGCAAATTCACTCACCCCCTCTCTGATGTCTCTGGAATGGTCTAAGTGCTTTCTGGTAACCCAGATTCATCTAATGCTCACAGTCACTCTATGAAAGAGTGACCCATCAGAGGAAAGCAAGGCTCAGAGACACCAACCTCCGCTTCAGCTCCTTCTGCCTCTCTCCTTTGGTTGGCTGGTCTCAGTCCAGAACTTGCTCTCCACTATGGATTCACAGAGGCCAGGAAATGACTCAGAAAGGCAGGTTAATGGCTGATGAATAGCTACTCTGCCTGATACATCACATTCTTTATCCTCTTGGGTCCTTGCTATGGTCTGAACATTTAGGGGCCTTCTAAATCTGCACGGTGAATCTCAACCTCTGGTGCTCTGGTATGGTGTGGCAGGGTCGTGAGGAGAAAATTAGGTCATAATGGAGCTCTTGTGAAGGACCTTAGGGTGCCTTTCTTGAGAGAGGATCTCTTTTCTCGGGGGTAGGGAAGGATACAGAGAAGACCACCCCTTAGCAAGCAAGAAGGAAAAGACCTCCTCCAGATCCTTGTGTGTCTGTGTCTCAGCTTTGTCCTTCTAAGCCTCCAGATGACTCTCAGCTCCACAGTCACCACTACCCTATCATTACAGCCCTAATTGACTAAGACCCCTTTCAAGAATGCCGCCACCGTGGAGCTGACCCTGATGCTGACACCTGAACTGGCAAAGGCCTGGGTGAGCCAGCCCTGAGGGTGTGAGAGCTGGTTCACCCAGTCACAGCTGCAGCACTTAGAATGCCCCCTACCCCATGCCTTGACTGGGTGGTACAGTGGAGCTGGCTCTGGAGGGATGGGTGCTTATCCCCAGGGCAGGAGAGTGGGAGAGCTGGCCCTGCCTCCTTCTGGTGGTAGCGTTGGGTGGCCTAACCAGAGCAGTGCTGGAGAGCTTGTCCTGGCAGGGAGGGAGCAGGCGAGCTAACGGGTTGACCAGCTCAGCTACCCCCCAGGTCCAGATCCAAGGCTTTGAGTTGGCCCACTCCAAAAATCTCTACATCTGTGAACTGTTGGATCCTGTGAAAGGGCCGGTCCTGTTGATCCAAAGCTGCAGGATCTCCATGACACAAGGCAACCACAGGATAACTGGGAGGATCCAGTATGAAAGGTGTCACAGAAGCCAGAGACCTCAAACCAGACCAATGGCTCAAGGCAGTGAACATTCGCTAGTGAGGATGTGTGGACAGAAGGTATATTATGGGACACACTCTGACACACTACAACTTCCAGGATGAGATGTTTTCTTTGCTTTGTCTTCTTTGTGTGTTTTTGCAAGGGCAGGGGACAGATTTGAGGGAATGGGGAGATGAATGGGACTAGGGTGTATAATGTGAAACAAAGAATCAATAAAAAGGTGAAAAAATAATAAAATAAAACAACACACACACAAATATACACACACATACACACACACATCTGCCAAATTAACCCCACTTCAGAGGAGGGGAAGCAAAGGCCTAGGCCTTAGAGAATTTGTCTGTGGCCACTCGGCAAGAACTGGAAAGCCAGGATATAAACCTGACTGACTCTACTAACTGGTCCCTCCAACACTCCACAGGCTTCCCCTCAGGAGGTCAGGTACTCCATCCAACCACAGTGCCATAGCCCACACGTCCTTTTTGGAAACTATCTCAAGAGCCAAGAAAAGCCTTCTCATTGCTACATGACTGTGTTTGCTAGTCAGCCTCGAGTCTTCTCCCCTTCCTCCTAGAGAAACAATGTTAACAGGATAGGTGGGAGTTGGACTAGCAGGGCTTGGATCTGTTTGCCACCAGTGTGATCTTGGGAGAATTGCTTAAGCTCTTCCTGCCTCAGTTTCCACCTGTGTCCAACTTAAGCAAAGGGTGTACCTGTTGTATTTCCCTTGAAAGGTAGAAATAACAAATCAAGATAATTAACCAGGTAAAGTGAGGGTTTAGTAAATATTGTCAGTTTCCATTTTACAGGGAGTCCCTAGTTGAGCCCTATTTCCTCTCCTTTCTAGGATGTCTACTGTACACTAGTGCCTAGCATGACATATCATGCAGATCACCCTAGCCAACCATGAGCCCTTCTAGAACATTCTCATCCACAATTCCTTGTGGGCTGGAGTTGTGGCTCAGTTGGTAGAGTGCGTGCTCATCCTTGTAAGAAGCCCTGGGTTGGATACCAGCACCGCATAAAACTGGGCACAGTCACCCAACCTGGGATCCCAGCACTTGGGTAGCACAGGCAGGAAGATCAGCTTGGCTACATTGAGAACTTGAACCAGCCTAGGTCGCATGAGCCTCTGCCTCAGACAGGACCAAATAAAGTAAAAACAAAACAATGCCTGTCTCCTCTTCGGCAAAGGCGCTCCAGATAACAAGCAGCGATTTTGAATTTCAAAGCAACGACCATTTCCACCATGGAATTTCAAGACACTTTCTGGAACAGGAGCTGGGGTGGGTGCTACAGTGTGGTGGCCTCCTTGACTCAGTGAGTATCCAGTCTCCTCTGGGGAGGAAGATTTGCATGCATAAATTTTGATCTGTGGTTTTTCAAATCAGTGCTTCTTTGTGTGCCCCCACAGTGCCTTGCACACAGTAGGAGCTCAATAAATAGGTGTTTATTTATTGAAGTACTCCAGAGCCCCTGGGTTCACAAACAGAAACCAGAACCCAGGCCTCCTCCCTTACAGGCCAGGCCTTGGTCCATCTGGGCACACAGATGACCATTCACCAGTCCATCCCTCTGGGAATAGTGTCCTGGCTCTAAGCGGGGTTGCTTGAAAGGGGCCCATTATCTCCTCTGAGTGGGGCCTCAGATTCTGCACAGTTTCTTTCTCAACTGCCTCACTTGACCTTTGGGCCTAACAGGCAGTGGGTAAAACCCAGCAAAGGCCTGCAACAAATGGCCTTCTACCACCTCAGCTCTGTTGGAATTCCTGGGATCTCGGGAAAACCTGGAACACTGTAACCTTTTACTCCTGCCAATTGTATAGGGGATTCGTGTGTACAAGGCACTGGGAAGGGAACATTAGTGAACACATTATCTAGGTCAGCATCCTTAATATGTCCTTTTATCATGGCAGAAGCCAAAGTCAATTCTCTTAAATTGTAGCAAAAAGTGTTGCTACACCAATGTGAGCACTTGAGAGACACAGGCAAGTGCAATGACAGCTTCTTCCTGGACCACATTCAACCTCTGCAGACAAGGGCATCTGGGAAAGGAAGGGGTGACTGTCACTAACCCAGAACCTTGCAGCTCACTGAGTGTCGAGGGGGGTGATGAAACGGGGTGAAGATAGGAAGAAACCTAACAGGAAAGACTGGGGACTCCCGAGGCTTCTAGACCAACCAGTTTCAAGTATAGCTTTTCCTATCTCTTCCTAAATCTCAAGCACCTTCTAAAAGTCATTTAATAGATGTCTTAGTCAGGGTTTCTATTCCTGCACAAACATTATGACCAAGAAGCAAGTTGGGGAGGAAAGGGTTTATTCAGCTTACTTCCACATTGCTGTAGATCACCAGAGGAAGTCAGGACTGGAACTCAAGCAGGTCAGGAAGCAGGAGCTGATGCAGAGGCCATAGAGGAATGTTCCTTACTGGCTTGCTTCTCCTGCCTTGCTCAGCCTGCTCTCTTATAGAACCCAAGACTTCCAGTCCAGGGATGGCACCACCCCCAAGGGGCCCTACCCTCTTGAACACTAATTGAGAAAATGCCCCACAGCTGGACCTCATGGAGGCACTTCCCCAACTGAAGCTCCCTTCGTTGTGATAACTCCAGCCTGTGTCAAGTTGACACACAAAACCAGTCAGTACAATAGAGAACACACAGTTCCCAGGGCCATGGTCCCACTAAAGTCGATATAACAGTCAAGAATTTAGGTTCACAGCGTCCAGCTGTTACTGGCTGTCATGGCACATGCTAAGAGAGAAATGCACAGTTGTCATGGGGCACCATCAAGGGTATGTGAGCAGCCGAGAAATGTCAACACACTCAGCACCCGAGAACAAGATGGGAGTGGGGTTTGTGTGTAGAGGATTCTGCCTATGGTCTTAAGTTCAGAGAGCCCCAACCCTAGCACCTCTGATCCTGCCTTCTCCACCCTCACCAGCTCCCAGCCCATTAGATGAACAGTATCAACCTTGCCCTCCCAGGCTTCTGCAGCCTTGATGTGAATGTGAAATCTTGTCTGAACACGCTAAGCAAAAATAATAAGACTCAACGAGAAATGGCAGGTCTGCCCTGATTTCCAGTGGGGTCTGGTTTGCCTCCTGGTCTAGAATGAGTGCTTGGTGTTGTACAGTGCTTCGCTCTTTCCTTGGGCCCTTTGATCCTTTTTTTTTTTAAACAAACAAACAAAAACAAAAACAAAACAAAAAACCTCTTCAGCACATTGTCGCCTTCCATTAAGGAGCTCCTCTGTGAAATGCACACATTCAACCCTTCTCAGAGCACCTGTTTTGTTTAATTTGTAGTCAAGGAACGCCAGGGCGCTCAATAAAGGGATGCTAAGGGTAGATGTGAGTAGATGGATGAATTCAGCCTGCATCCCAGGCAGGTGTATGGTAGAGCACAAGGTAAGATGGGGACTTCAACACAAGAGTGCCTTGCTTACTGCCTGTCTTTGGCAAAAGGCTCCTCAAGACATGGTGTGTACAAGCTGGGGGGTTATAAGTAGAAATAGAAGAGACTACTATGTAAGGCTGTTGCCAGGATGACATCCATCCCCTCCCCCACACATACCCGCAGACTCCAGGCACAAACAGCCAGTTAGAGTCTGGACAAAGTGTCCTGGGGTTGCCCAGTAGGGTACTGCAAGAAATCTGATGAGGGGCAGAACCTGTATTCACCTCAGCCCAACCCTGCACCCTGATCTACTGCAGAGGTGACCTCCTCTACTACCTCTGTGAGTGGCAGTTGTCCCCCACTCAGATTCATGCTCAGAATGCGTCTTTGCTCGACCAGACCCAACGCCTCTGCGAGTGGGACTGCGACAGACTGCGAGTGTTTTTAAGAGCAGATTCCAGCAGAACTGGAAGCTCCAACTCCAGGGAAAGGTTCTGAGTCCGCGGCAAACGGCACGTCCCCCTAATGGGCGTGGTCGGGACACCCGGCTCCACAACCGGAGCCTTGAGGACCCTGGGAGGTCTGAGCTCAGGTCTGCATCAGAGGAGAGAGGAGCTGGACAAGGGCAGGCTTTGTGAGCAGCGGCGGGACTGCGAGTCCCCTGACAGGGTCCTAGCCCTGCCCTGCAGATTCCTGCGGTGCGTCCTGGCAGCGGTGGCTTTACCACAGCCCGCGTCCGCCCCCTTTTTCCTGGAGCAGACGAAAAGCCGAGATGGGAGAGAAGCGCGCTGACCTCGCCATGATTTGAACATACTCTTGCTTTTTGAGAAGACAAAAGTCGGGTCTCATTTTCCTGTCATCTCACACACAAAAGGGGCCTGGGGATGCCGCAGAGCTTCTTCCTTCTGGTCTCAGCCCAGCCTCCCAATGGCCCTCTAGAGTGAGGGCCCACATAACTGACACACCTGAGTGCCTTTTGAGTGGCTTTAAAGCTAAGCCAGTGGGGACTCTTGAGTGCTGAGCTCACTACAGGCTACAGGAATGAGGGGACTAAGAAGGGTCTCTAAGTTCCTCACTCCAGGACCCTGGTTTCAATCCACATCTACCAGTGCCCAGGAGCACGTGGCTATATCCAACCACACCCACTGCCTGGCTCTCAACACCACACCACGTGACTCAATGTGCTCTTGGGAAGCGAGTAGCTACCCTGTTCCCGGGGATGTCTCACTCTGAAGGAAAATATCCATAGAAGAGCGTGTGACCTGCCAGGATGGCAGTTTGGAGACACGTGGTAAGGTCTTCCGTTCTATCCCCCCCTTCAACGAGTCATTTCAAGGAATTTATCCTCAAAAGTCAAGTATTAAACTTCACAAAAACAATTTGCTACAGTATTAGTTACATCAGAACGACTAAGAGGCTGGCAGCTGACCCAGGTGTAGACTTACAAACAGCAGACACAGGAAAGGTGTCAGGTATCTCACAATGTGGGGAAGCTTAAGACAACACTGGGTGTTTCTTGTTGTAGATCTCTTGCTGATCCCGGCAAGCTGATGATAAGAGCTAAACTGGAGAAGCCAGGGTTCCCAAAGGTACACCGTGCCTAATAACACAACCCCAGTGTTTTCTTAATGATGAAAGAAATAGTGCTCCTTGGCATACGAAGAATGATTTAGAGAGAGATTTTTTTTCTTTTAGAAAGGAAAGAACAAGAAAACAGAAAGCAGAAGGAAGAACAGATGTGTAAGGCAAACATGAATGCCACCTTGCTTTCCTGAAAGATAAATTTAAAAAAATAGATAAGACTGAGAGATGGCCCAATAGCACTTGCTGCTTTTCCAGAGGAGCTGAGCTTGGCTCCCAGCATTCAAGCCCGGCTGCTTACAACTGCCTGTGACACCATTTCCAGCGGATCTGATGCTGTCCTCTAGCCTCTAACCGCTGCACCTGTGCACACGTGCCATACATCCTTCCTCCACACACGCGCGCGCGCACACACACACACACACACACATACGCACGCACACGCACACGCGCACACACACACACACATTAATAAACCTTATAAAAACGAGGTAGATCAAAAGCACACAATGAGCATCAGTAGCTATTCTAGGTCTAAACTCAACATTTAAAAGAAGGGTTCCAAGATTTGGATTTCAAAGTAGGTGCTTGAAACAAAAAGCAATGGAATTACAAGAAACAGACATTCATAACTGGGAGATGTGATATTTAAAACAGAAATAGGAAAAAAACAGTGAAAGAGACAGGCTGGGAGTAAATTCCTACAAACACTAGCCAAGAGAGAGAGAGAGAGAGAGAGAGAGAGAGAGAGAGAGAGAGAGAGAGAGAGAGAGAGGCTGGTGAGAGAGGGTATG
>JADRCC010571429.1:0-13668 GCA_019843855.1 Hylomyscus alleni
CTGGCCATGTGCCCACAGGTCTCACTAGCTCCTGGGTCACACTTCCTTCTTGGGGTGGAACCCTGTGTCCACCCTCACCACAGCCCAGTGGCCTCTGACCTCAGCGCTGGCAGGCTGAGCACTGCGAAGCAGTTCTGACACTGCCCCTGCAAGGCCCTTTGCTGCTTGCAGAAGGGGTCGGCCATTGCCACCTTCATCCTCCAGCAAGGCAGCCAACAACTTCACCCCACGGGACATCTCCGTCAGGTTGGAAGAGATGGTGGTGACTGCACAGCCCACTGCTGTATAGTCTGTCTCTGCAGGATCTCCTAAAGACAGAAAGTGGAGGGAGAGGCTGAGATGGAAAGGGGAGGAAGCACCATTGCAGTTAGAGACGGACACACCCACAACCTGCCACAGCGAGTCAAGGGAGTCACACATGGAGCACACCACACACTATGCTGTGCACCTCTGCTCTCCCCCCACCCCTTCACACATACACAGGTTGGCATCCAGCCTACCTGCTGTCAGGTTTACCACGGAGGCAGTGCCAGCTGTGATGGCATCTACCTGGGAGTGGATCTCATGCTTTGATTCATCCATCTTGTTCTTACGCCAAGCTTTGGAGGCCTGAGAGACAAAGGCAAAACCTTGGCTTAGGGTCTGCTCTGGTTTAACTACCCTCCCTATTCCTTCGAGTCCCAGCCTGAAAGCACTTGGCTTCTTTTCTACCCCATACTCACAGCATCTTGGCCAAGAGGGGGTAGAGTATCAAAGTCGTCAAGAGTAGCCTGGGCGGCCTGCACAGCTTGCATGCTGGAGTTAATGGTTCCAGTGAGCGCCTGCTGGGCTGAGGTCTAAAAGATAGGGAGCAGAGTAACAGACACCATAATGGAACGTTTAGAAGATGAAGGAAGAGGCTGGGAGGAGGAGTATAAAAGGCTGCTTACTCATGACACTCAGGACAGGGACCTGTGTGCCACGGCAGAGGTGGGAGCATTCTTACCAAAGGTGGCATGTGTCCTCGGTGCATCTGGCCACTGGTGATCTGTTGCTGGGCAGGTGGCATGCTCCCCACTTGGAAATTCTCAGGACCAGAGGCTCCAGAGCGCATGATGGCTGGTAGAGCCACAGAGCCGTGCTCCACCTTCCCCACTCGGTTATACTGCTGCTGAAGGACGGTCGACCTGGAGACACGATGAACAACTGCAATACCTCTGCAGTCCTAGGATCTAGGGCAGTGGTTCTCAACCTTCCTAATGCTGTGACCCTTTAATACAGTTCCTCATGGTGTATGGTTACCATACCAAAACCATATCCCCAACCATAACTCCAATGCCCAACCATAAAATTATTTCATTGCTAGTTCCTAACTTTAATATTGTTACTGTTATACACTGAAATGTATTTTACATCTGATATATAGGTTATATGATACATGATTCCCCCCAAATGGGTCATGACCCATAGGTTGGTAATTGTTGATCTAGGGGGTAATAAAGTCTTGTTATAGGCTGAGCCTAGTGAAAGAACCATGTGTCGCAGCCATGGCTCAGCAGTGACAGCACCTGCTGCTCTTGCAAGGACCAGAACCCACATCCGACAGCTTACAACCACTGTTCCAGGCACAGGGAACTCCAGTTTCAAGGGAGCCAACACCTGTTCTGGCCTGAAAGCACCTGAATGTGCCCAAACTGTCTAAGGATGTCCAATACCCAGTGATTCCGTGCAGGCAAGCCTCACTTTCCCTACTCAAGGAACAGGACCAGCCCAACTCCCTTCTTACTTTTTGGGAGACACTGAGTCCTCCAACATAGTAGACTCTTCATCTCCCTCGAGCCCAAAATGGTCCTTGCTTTTTTTCTGTAAGAAGAAAAAAAAGGAGAAGAGTTGAGACCATTAAGAAAGAGGCTGTCAGCCATGTTCTAGAACTTGGGTACTGTTTTTAGAGGATTAGCTTAGGGAGCAGAGGGCCTGAGAAGGCTCAGGCTGGGTGGAAGCACTCACCTTCTTAAGGATGATATCGATGTAGCCAGCAATGAGCTGTGCGATCTGCTCGCCTTCCGTTGTCTGCACTGAGTAGTAGCCATCCTGGTAGTCCCCAAAGTCCTAGAGTGACAGGGTGGGGACTGAGCAGGAGACAAGTATCTACCCAGTGTGGAAATATCGAAGCATCCATCCACCCACCCATCCATCCATCCATCCATCCATCCATCCATCCATCCATCCATCCAGATATCTTCAGACACACCAGAAGAGGGCATCAGATCCCATGACAGATGGTTGTGAGCCACCATGTGGTTGCTGGCAATTGAACTCAGGACCTCTGGAAGAGCAGTCAGTGCTCTTAACCACTGAGCCATCTCTCCAGCTCAACCACTGGTTATCTCCCTCTTTAGAGGACTATTTTGCTTGAGTAGTGGTCTCTTTGCACATGTCATTTAGACTCTTTACCCCTCCCCAGAGGATACGACTGGGAAGATGTCAGCATGTGTATTAAATGACCATCATTGAAGGTTGGCAAAAAGATCCAAAGTGGAAAAATAGCATCTCTTATTTCTATTTTCATTATCTGGCACTCTATCAAGTTGATATCAGTTTTCAATTCATAACCTCAGAACTATAAAACCAGAGGGAGAGAACAACCATAAATAGCTGGTGCTGAAAGAAGGGAGGCTTGTCTTTTTATTAGCTTTTCCTTAAAATTCATGTAACCTCAGCTTGCTAGTACAGCTATGTTTTGTTGACTTCATTTTATTTGCCTCTTTTTGATACTAAATAGCCCTGGATGGTCTGATCCTCACTATTTGGTCCAGTTTAGTCTTAAATGTGCAGCAAACTACTTTGCCTCAGAGAGCTAAGTGCTAGGATTATACACATGGGACTATACCCAACCTGCTTTTCTTTTTTTTTTAAAAAAAAAAAAATTTTTTTTTTAACTTATTTTTTGTGGTACTAGGGACTGAACTCCCACCTTTACATATGCTAGGCCAGTGCTCTACTGCTGAGGTTGCAACACCTTGTGGCAGTTTGATGCCTCCCCATCCTCACCCCTGCCCCACAGTCTCAGGCATTAGAACACTTGGCTATATTGTTTGGGGATGCTAAGAAGATATGTCCTTGCTAGAGAAAATATGCCATTGGGGACAGGCTTTGAGAACTCAAGACTTTAAGCATTCCCAGTTTGCTCTCTGCTTCCTACTTGTAGTTTAAAATGGGAGCCCTGTTCCTGCCTCCATGCCTGCCTGCTGCCCCGCCTCTCACATTGTGATGGGCTCTCATCCCAGTGTGATCATAAACCCTGCATCTGTAAGCTGCCTTAGTCAGGTTGTTTCATAACAGCAATAAAGAGGAAAGTCTTTAAGCTCTCCTGAATTTAAAGAGTGTGTGTATCCATCACCCAGCCATTTACACACCCTTCATTCTGTAAGAGCTTCTCCATCTCCTCTAACCTCCACTTCCCACAACAGCTAACTCTTTGTTCAGGAGTAGTATTCAATACACTGTACCCTAAAGGAGGGACAAGGACCTTTGTACTTGTTCACAGCACCCACCAGAGTGAAGCTCTTGGGAGATGCAGCCCAGCGTTTGATGTTGGTGAGGCTCCACTCCTGAATAACCTCCTTTGTCTTCTCATCCACACGCATTACACACTCCTTAGTGATGCCCAACAGCCTGGGCACTAGTTTATTCTTCCCCTTCATCTTCTCCTGCGAGACAGAGGTTGGGATTGGTGTTGTACGTTAAAAGTCAAATGCTCAGAGCATTTAAAAGGAAGTTAAAGGTAAGTTAAAGAGAGATGCTCAGAGCAGCTCTGAACTACAAGGTGATGCTGAGGTGGTCAGGAGGGCTAAACTACTGTGCTCACAGGCAGGCCCAGGACAAAGTTCTACTAGGGTCAGAGGCATAAGCTGGGGAAGGGAGGGAACAACGGCAATGGAGGACTGACAACAGATAGGATGTACATGGTCAAAGAAAGCCATAATGGGAAAGTCTAAGGCCGAGCCAAAGAGTTCAAGGAGACAGGAAATGGCAAGAATTAGACATAAGGAAGGCCATAAGCAGGGTCAGAACTCACCTTGACTAGGAAGAAGGAGACACCGTAAGTCTTGAGGGAACGGGCCAGCTTCACATAACGTACCTTGGCCTCAATTTCACTCATCTGTCCACAATTCTTGTGTGCCTTCAAGTATAAAATGGAAAAAGTTAGCCACATGGGAATAGTACTGCAATGAAGGAGTCAAGCTAGGATGTTAACTATAATGACAGAGTATTATGGGCACACAGAAGGGTTTAGGAAGGCACAAGGTGAGGAGATGCAATGTGGGCTGGCTAAGGAGCAGAAGCAACAAGGTAAGAAATGCAGTTAAGGAATTTGCAAATGTTTTGCAGATGGGACTCTAGAGTTAAGAAGTAGGAGGGTCCAGGACCATCAGGGTTCAAAAGAGAAGGCTTTGGGGCTGAGTATTCAGAGTGGGGATAACACTTTACATGTGGACGAAGATTACATTTCACAGTAATTTCAGGTGTAATAGCTCAGTGATGCTCCTATCTGGCTTCCAGAGAGTAAAGGCAAGGAAAATACTAGGTTGAGCCAAGGATGGTAACTCATATTCACAATCCCAATTCTCAGGAGGCTGAGGTAAGAGCGTTGCGGTGTTGCTGTGCTTTGGAGGCCAGCCTGGGCCTCAAAGTGAGACCCAGTCTCAAACTAAAAGCAAAACCCAAAATGGAAATTCCACAGCAAAACTGCTGCTGAGCTGGGACTGAAATCCACATCTTCTGCTTTCTTTGCATAAGACAGGCAGGAGAACAGCTTGGAGGGCAGAAGCAAGGCGAGCAGAGATGGAGGAGGTAGGGTTCACTTAGCCAGGAGGATCAAGCAGCCAAGCTCCCAGGTCACCCCAGACACTTTCCCCATTCACCTGAAAGATCTTACGCTCTCCCTTCTGCTTCACATACTCCTTGGGCAGGAAGTCCTTCAGGCTACACCAGAAAAGGGAGGGTCAGCATGGAGTGGATAGCATCAGGGGCATGTGGGCCATGAACTGTGGGCCTAGAGGTTTGAGGAAATGTCTAGGACAGTATCATCTCTGAGAAAGACTGAGGAAACTGGTCTGCACCTGCTTCTGAAAGAGTGGGAACTCAAAATGAGCTCCTGAGGGACCTGTGCCTTCTGTGGGAAGGGGACTGAGGACACTTAAACTGGAGGCTTAGTTTTCTGAGAAAGGGAGGGAATCAAGAAGAGAGGAAGCTCCCTACAAGGATGACCATACACTTAGGAAACTAAGAAAGTCACATCAAAGTCTTTGGATCCTGAGAACTACCCATGAATGAGACTTGGGGACCCTTTAAATCTAATGTTCCCCACAAGGAAAATGTCCTACTTTACTTTGGCTAATTGAGCAAATTCCTCAGAGAATCTAAAGCAAACAAAAACAAGTTACAGGGAAAAGGGCAGAGATACTGAACATTCCCACTCTGATGGGGCCAGTGAGGAGACAAAGGACGATGGTGGCTGAAAGGGTGATGACCTGTGGGTATCAACCCTCAAACTTTGGAAGAGGAAAAAAGAGAAGAAGGCTTGGGGTGCAGACAGGTCCATTGGGTCACAGTGGTAATGGGGTCCCAAGCCATAACAGGGTATAGGACATGGGTCACTTACTCAAGGAAGCCAGCCTTGTGCTTCTGTTCATTGTGAGGTCCAAATTGGATCTGGCATTGGAAGCCTGCAAATTCACAGGCCTTGTCAAAGGAGACAGGGTGGGAGCCATTCAGGATGTCATCTCGTGCCTGGAGAACACAGGAGGGAACGGTGTATTGGTGCAGGGCCATCCCTGTTAACCTGGCCCCACCTGGCCCAGCCAACTCTTCTCCACACCTGCACATAGAGGAGGTTCAGCTGGACGGGGTCTCGGGAATCCACGTTCTGGTCTGAGTAGAAGAATTTCCTGCGCAGCAGTAGTGTCTCATGCTCCTCCACTCCCTGCTCCCTCAGTGTCCGCCCATGGTCCAGCCAGTTCACTGCAACACAGAGCGTAGGCCCCTCTGCACCAACCCACATGGCTCCTGGCTGCCTACTGTCTGGGTGTTTCCCTTCTTCAGTGCCTGCCTTTCCTCATACAAGAGTACGTTCCATGATTCAGGGTAAATACAAAATAAATGGCTGCCCTTCTTCCCCCTACACTACCCAGGATGTGAATACTGCTTACACTCATCGTCTGTGTGCAACTTCTGCTTTAGTTTCTCCATCTTCTTTTCATCTCGCAACAGGGTCTTGTCTTTTCTCAGGGTCCCTGTCCCCTCATCTTTCTTTTCTTCCATCAGCTCTCGAACCAGTGAATACTCATCATGGTTGGTGATACCTAGGGAAAAGGGGTGGTTTGCCAACTCCCTGACCACAGAAGTCTTTTGACAGAGTTGAAACCTCCTGGCCCAGCAGGCCTTGGCCCTCCTGAGACCCCTTACCAATTCGGGCACAGATAGTCATCAGCATGTCTGTGACAGTCTTGGAGTCATCCACCATGATAGTCTTCACAGTCCCATCTAACATCCGGATCTTCAGGGGTCTCTGCTTCTTTCTGTACTCCATGGTGTCCTGTAGGGGCAGGGAGAGGTGGCTGGGTCTGTTTAAACCAGTTCCCTTTATACAGCCAAGAAGAAGGAAAGGAAATGGAAGGCTATGGTGGTTCATCCAAAAGGAGGGTGTTTTGAATGCCTGTGTCAGAAAGCCACATGGGTGTACAGGGGTGTGCTGGCCTGGTATGTGAAAAGCCCGGGGCTGGGGGAAGGAACTAGTATGAGGAAGGAAGAGAGAGAAGGGGCAGAGACCAACACGGGTGCTGGGAACAAGTGAGACAGCATGTAGAGCACGTGGATGGTCAGTGATGGAGTTACTCACCCCATTTCGGAGCATGTAGTAGTCCAAAGCTTTCCCAGCCTCTAGCCAGATGCCTTTTTTGGGGTCATCATCTGACAGAAATAGCCCAAAGTCGCTGGCTAAAAGAGATGGTAGATCACCTTAGACTTAAAAAAACTTCACCGTGGCCAAACAGCTATACATTGCACATTATTTTCTCCCATGACCTTGGACTTAAAGAGGAAAGGAAACCTTGGAGCATAGGCCTAAGAGGTGAGGAACTTAGAACACAATGGGGACACTGCTCAAGATGAAGAGAATGAGGAATGGAGGATTCCTGCCCCCCACCACCTCAGTAGTCAGACTCACGAGGACCAGCCAGGGCCTCTGGGATCCGCTCCCGAATCATGCGGCAGGCGTCGTACACCATGGTAGATGGCTCAAACTGCATTGTCTTCACCACATTCCCGATGCTGATCTTCAGCGAAAGCGCAACCATGGTGGCAGCTTTTGCTCTTCGGCCTGGCGATCCCTGGCCAGTAGGGTCAGAGCATTAGAATACATCCTCATGGGAGTGCCTCAGAGTTGAGCATCTTTTTTTTTTTTTTTCTTTTTCAAGACAGGGTTTCTCTGTGTATCCCCTGGCTGTCCTGGAACTCACTCTGTAGACCAGGCTGGCCTCGAACTCAGAAATCTGCCTGCCTCTGCCTCCCAAGCACTGGGATTAAAGGCGTGCGCCACCACTGCCTGGCAGAGTAGAGGATTTTTAAGGGAATCACCATGACCGAAAATAATGGTAAGCTGTTTTGTCCTATTTAATAATTTCAAAAGGTAAAATATTACTTACATCAAGTGGACCAGTCTACACCATTTAAGACACTGCAGAGAGAAGCTGGTCTCTAGAGTACAACAGCAGGCCTGAAATGCAGTGTCATCTGAGGACACTGTCCTGCCTGCACACTGGAATTTGTGCCTCTCTGGTTCCAAGTACCTTGGGCCTCTTGTTTCTCCTCACCTCTTTCCCAACCCCGCCTCTGCCTTGGTTTTTTTTTTTTTTCTTTTCTGGGGTCAGTTTTTTCCTTTTCTTTGTCTCCCATTCCGTCCTGGGATTTCAGAGCACTGCCCTGACCCATCACGTGACTTTCCCTCTTACAGCTTTTGCCTTCTTCTTGGCAAAATGTAGCATCCCAGGGCTCCTGAATCCTGCAAACTGCCTGTGGCTAGCATGTCAGGGAGACCTACTTTTGTCCGTGCTTTCTTACAACCTGAATGGTACATGTAGGACCTCCCAATGAGCTGTGCAGTCACAGCAGAATTATGGTTCCCTGTCCAGAGACCTCAGAAATGACCTAGCCAATACTTGTTGGAGAGAAGAAAGTTTCAAGGCAAGCAAGACCAACAGCGTAGACTCTGAGACTCAAGCTATACTGCTGTCTCTTGCACTCTGTGTCACCATGTCCTCCCAAGACTGCCCCCACCTTAGCTAGGTAGCAGATGATGCTCTCAGCAAAGCTCAGCATTTGCAAGGCCAAGCCCATTTTCCTCTACCTTTCAGCCACCATGAGCAGCTGGTGGTACAGAGACCCAAGACGACAGGTCTGCCTAGCAGTTGATAATTTGATCCAATGTAGTTTGGGACTAGGTACCTCTTAACTAGGTACCTCTTTTTAAGGTACCTTAAAAAGAGAGGGATGCAGTCTTCCCATTCCTCACCTGACCAACGGCTAGTTCAAGGGGGTAAGCAGGACTAGGAGAAAGACTAGGAAACAGGCAGGTATCACAATACAGAAGGCATTTGAGAACCAGTTCAATTAGGAAGGGGCAGAGGAAAAAGAGATTGGGAAAGATGGAGTGGGAAAGCCTTGACAGAAACCAGACCTAGATGTAGGAAATACCAGGACCAATGACTAGGAGAAAATTTCTGACCATATATATAGTTCAGGATTACAAAGAAAAGCAGCATAGCTTATTCTCCATCTTTACCCCAAATAGAGGACCTCCTGGCCTCCTCAGCCCCAGACTCTGCAGTGGGACAGACCTGGCTCTGGAGAGTGAGGGCTGGTCAGAGAAGCACGAGTCCAAGGAACCAGAGCAGGACTGAAGGACTTCAGCCGAAGCTGAAACTGCATGTGTGCCCCTCCGCCCCCATTTCCTCCGGACATATGGATACCCACTTCTTCCTCTGGTAAGATCCAGATAAGAGAGTTGAGTCATGCCTGCCCTCCTCCAGGCTGAGTAGCTATCTACACAATTAACTGAGAGTAAAGGAAGTCAAGGAATTGAACACTGAGTTGGGACTAGTAGTGGCAAAGAACAAGAACCCGAGAACTATGAGTGGAAGCTACCTGCTTCCCGCCTTGATCTGAGAACTCTGGTCCCTTTTTATCATGTTTTATGAAGAGCAAAAACACCCCCTCCATGTCCCCTTCCCAGAGAACTCCTCCTCCCTCAATACATTCCTGAGATGCATTCCAGAAGCGTTGGGCAATTGGAGGGGGGTGGAGGACAGGAGGTCAAATCCCAGCAAGGAATGGAATGCAAGTATACTAGGGCTAAGGAATTTTGGGGTACATGGAGAATATCATCAGTGCAGGTACCTACAGGGGCGAACTACAGAGAGATAGGGAGTTACAGGGGACAAAGGGAGAGAGAAAGCTGAAGACAGTCAGAATGTAAGAGGGCTGGGGGAATAACACTCAGTCTGTTACCAAATTTGGCCTCTGAGTCCTCAACCACTGGGAGGGGGAGGGGTTTGTGGGTGAGACTGACATATCCGGCCTCGGGCTGCTGGAAGCTCATTTCAGGCTGGACTGGGCAGCTGAAGGGCTGCATCTGACTTCCTCCAACATGCGGTCTATCTTCATATCTATACATGTATTCTCATTCTTCACCAAGGTCCCTTAGCTTATACACAGGACTCCCTCCCATAAAACTGCCTGTGCTGTCTCTATACAGATCTTGTCTGGTTTCACAGCCCGTACAAACATCTTTTGTAGGTAGCATGTGCACATATAGACATGCACATATGCACATAGGAAGAGCAGGGAGGAGGCTATTCAGCAGCTGACCAGGCAGTATGCAAGAATGAGAAAGTGCTTTCCGCTCAAACATGAAGTAAAGTAGGATGTAGGTAGCATATGCACATAGCTTCCCCACAGTGCACCAGCCCCACTGCTGCCTCCCAGCATCTCTCCTTCCATTATGCGCCTTTGGGAATCTCTCCATGCATGCTGTACAGCCCATGGTG
Organism: Hylomyscus alleni; assembly: GCA_019843855.1. Lineage (NCBI taxonomy): Eukaryota > Metazoa > Chordata > Mammalia > Rodentia > Muridae > Hylomyscus > Hylomyscus alleni. Next base: position 10,086 of record JADRCC010571429.1, read on the forward strand.
GGAATCCCTCCATGTATGCTGTACAGCCCATGGTGGGAATCTCTCCATGCATTCTGTACAGCCCATGGTGGGAATCCCTCCATGTATGCTGTACAGCCCATGGTGGGAATCCCTCCATGTATGGCTGTACGGCCAATGGTGGGAATCCCTCCATGCACACTGTACGGCCCATGGTGGGAATCCCTCCATGCACGCTGTGCGGCCCATGGTGGGAATCCCTCCATCTATGCTGTATAGCCCACGGTGGGAAACCTTCCATGTATGGCTGTACAGCCCATGGTGGGACTCCCTCCATGTATGGCTGTACAGCCCATGGTGAGACTCCCTCCATGCATTCTGTACAGCCCATGGTGGGAAGGCCCTAGGCCAAACTTTCAGTGGCCAGGAAGCACAATGAGTAAGACTAGACTTTGCTTTCTTTAGGTTGCCAGCCTTCTAGGTGGGTGGAAAAGCTAAATACAGAGTTACAAAAGAATCAGGCTGTGAAAGGAGCCAAATGTGTACACTCAGAAAATGGAGCCCTGTAGGCTAGGGAAGGGGGAGCGAAGGATCCAAGAAAGTTATCATTTGAAGTTAGAGTTGAAAAACATGAAGATAATAAAAAGTAACAGTGATGTGTCATTTATTGACTATGTCAATTATATACATACGTAATTTCAGTTAATCCTTACAACAACCCTGCAAGGTAGGTGTCATTATCTACATTTTTACAGATTAGAAAACAGAGGCTCCAGAATGTTAAATACTTTTCCAAAGGACTTGTCCAAATAATATGCTGTGAAGCCAAAATCCGAACCCAGGTCTCTCTGCCTCCAAAGCCCAAGCTCTCGCCATTAGGTCAGTTGAAGAGGAGTCAAAGGTATCGTCCCAGGCACAGAGAATAGCATTAGCAAAGGTGGAGAGGCAGGAAGTCGTGGAGGAATACCCAGGAAAGTGGGTAGGCAAGCTGGCTGGCTGAAGCACAGGGCACCTGCAAGGGAGCAGCGGTGGGGAAGTCAGGGTTAAGATGGAGAGGCAAAAGCGGAGGGAGTAGTATGAGGAACCTAACTGACTGGGGGGAACAGGAGGCCAAGGAAGCTTTAAACAGGGACATCCCCAGAACTGGATTTTAGGGCAAGTTAGGAGGAGACTATATTGGTGTAAGAGACAGAAAAGCTAGACTTAAAGCTGTATGGAGAGGAAGCTGCCACTCAGAAGAAAAGTGGAACTGCCAGACAAGCCTCTTTTGTCATGTCCCAGAAAGCCGAGGCCAAAGTCAGCTTCCGACGACCAGACCAGACAGCTTCAGTTTAACAAACCAGGGAAGGAGATGAGACTAAGTCAGAATGTGCGGATGAAGCTGTGGGGGGAGGATGTGATGTGGAGTCTTTGCAGGCAGGGGCACAGAGGTGGGGTTACTGACAATATCAGGCTATGACTGGGGATGACAGGGTGTGGGAAAAAAGACTGGGAGGCTGATGGTAGGGAACAGACACATGATGAGCGACTGAGCCAGGTGGGGAGGGAGAAGCATGAGCCATGGATGCTGACTAAACTGAGGATGACAGAGTGAGGCCGGAGGCTGGGTCAGGAGCTTCAGAAGAGCTAGGGATGTGGTAAGCAGCTAAATTAGGCTAGTGTGTGAGGGGGGGAGAGTGAGAGAACACTGACAGCGTCTAAGCAACGCTGGGTTGGGAGGACAGGCAGCATGGGGAGGGGCCAGCTGCTGAAACAGGCTGGGGAGGGGACACTGTTGTGGTCAGTGGCAGGGTCAAGCTGGGAGTGACATGGGGGTGTGGTCAGTGGCCTGGCTGGGCGTGGGATCAGTAAGACCAAGTTTCCTCTTTGGGTATCATTTCCTCTTTTCTGTTGGGGAGTGGGGGAAGGGGATCCACAACTGGACCTATTAGTTAAAGGAGGCTCAGAAACTAGGGGGTGCACATAGGAAGAGCAGGGAGGAGGCTACTCAGCAGCTGACCAGGCAGTATGCAAGAATGAGAAAGTGCTTTCCGCTGACAGACAGGAAAGCTCAGGTTTGAGCGACATGAAGTAAAGTAGGATGTGCAGACGAAGAGACCTGGAGAGAGGATGGAAAATGGTTCAGACAAACAGCAGGGGAAGAGCTAACGACCACGACAGTATCTGTAAGGAAGCATAAAGGTGTGCAACGTAGGACCAGGGAGGGCAAAGAGACGGAGAGATGGCAGTGTGTGGAGAATGAGGGAGGCTCGAGAGTCAAACTGTCCTCGTTTAGTTGACAGCGTTTCCTTGGTCAGTTTCCCCTCAGTCACAGGCCTCCTCTTCCCTATCCCCACTCACGACCTTGTCTGACTCCTGGGTCTCTTTCCATTCCCACCTCCCACCTAGTAAACAACATAGTCCAGAAGTCCCTGTGGCTACGGGAAGTCTTGGGCTTAGGCAGTAGAATAGAGAAAGTGGAGTCCCAGAGGCTGGCAGTTCTAGCTGAGGTCCAGAGCTCTGTCACCTCTTTGGGTAAAAGAGGCCTCTGTGACTGCAAAGGAATAAGAGAACTCACTACAAAACAAAGGTAGCTACTTGCTGCCAACTTCTTACATTTTACCTGCTCAGCCATAGCTGCAGCCTCAACCCCTAACACTGTCACCAATTCCTAACATTAATCCTGACTTTGTTTCCTAATTCCCTATACCTTGACATTCACCCCTTTTCTAGAAGACACCCATACTAATCTGGCTTTTATTTTTAGGCCCAAATCCCCCAACTTTAACCTTAAATACGCAACATTCCCCCTTCCCCCCCACACACACGGCCCGCGTTAACCCCCACGCCCCAACACACGGCCCGCGTGCTCAGTCCTAAAGCTCATTTGTAACTTGGTTCTTCATTCACCTTTTTACTGTTTATTCTTAATATTGACCATGACAATGGCCTTCAATCCCTAAAACGGGCTTCAAAGCCAATTCCTGTTGTTGATCCTTAACCCGTTCCTGTACTCTGACTTATGCTAGTCATTCCAGAAAATAATGACCTCAGTGTAAATGTCACATACACGCAATAGACTTGACTCGTGCAGCAAATGTTTAGAATGGAGTCCAGCTTCTTAACTTCTAAAGGGATCCTTGCTCCTAAACCCGACCGCACCTAACCCAAACTCACCCAAAGTTTTCCTAACCACAGACTCACTATCGGCTAACACCAAAGCCCATCCCCGCCCAGTGCCTCACTGCCACCCCATTTCTACCCGTCCCCAAACCTAGCCGAGACAGAGAACTGTCTACCCCCGCGAAAGGGCCTGCCTCTCGCAATACGGCTAGCTTAATTCCAAACTCAAACCAAAACGTACTGGACCCTGACCTCCCTAACCGGACACAGGATGTGCAGGAGGACTGGGGGCCCCGCCCGCCGCTTCCCGGGCCGGCCAGGACCCGCAGCCCCACCTAGAAGCTCGGCCCAGCCCGTCCGGCCTACCTGCGCTGCCCGGTTCTGCGCCCCGCCCTGGGCCCGCTACCCGCTCGTTCTCCCGGTCGCTTTGGGGCTCCGGCCTCGCCCTCTCTTCGACACTCTCGTCCACTTCCGTCCTGGAAACGTTCCGCGCCCGCCGGCGGCGCCCTGGGCCCGCGCTCTA
>JADRCC010571430.1:0-15991 GCA_019843855.1 Hylomyscus alleni
TTTTTTTTCTTGAGACAGAGTCTTTCTACATAGCCCTGGCTGTCCTGGAACTCCCTATTGTAGACAAGGCTAACTTGGAACTCACACAGGATCCCCTGCCTCTGCCTCCCAAGTGCTGGGATTCAAGGTGTGTGCCACCATACTTGGCCTGTAAAGTATCTGTTAAGACCTCTTACTATTTTTATCACTGTAATATGGTGAAATAGGCAAAGTCTTATATTTCATAGTTGACATCTACCCATCTCAAATGTCTAGGGCTCAATGTTCAATGGAATTTATCTATCATAACTCAAAATTGCAGTTTTTTACAAAAGTATTTAACTTGCCACTGATGTAGCTCAGTGGTAGAGTCTGCATGAGGTCCTAAGTTCAATCCCCAGTACATGGAAATAAAGAAAATCTTTGACTCACCCTGTAGAATATTCTGTAGATTTGATCTTCTTTGACAACCAAATGTCTTAACTCACTGAGCCATCTCACCAGCCCAAAATCTCCAACATTTTAAGTACTGACAAACCACTACACCTGACTTCAAATGAAAGGTCACAATTAAAATTCAGACACAGAATCTCTCCTATATAATTACCTTCTTCTGTATGCATAAGATATACATAAACATAAGGGACATTCCTATTTAATCTTGGGTCCCATCCCAAAGACATGTCATTATGCATGTGCAGATATCTCAAAATGAGAAAAGTAACTGGAATACGGTTCCCAGGCATTTCAGTCAAGGCCTGCTCAGTTGTTTTAGTTTAATATCTCCCCGTTATTGCACCTGTTGCTCTTGGCTTAGCATAGACTGTTAGGTTTTTTTTGTTTTTGTTTTTGTTTTGTTTTGGTTTGGTTTTTGGTTTTTCAAGACAGGATTTCTCTGTGTAGCCCTTGGCTATCCTGGAACTCACTCTGTAGACCAGGCTGGCCTCGAACTCAGAAATCTGCCTGCCTCTGCCTCCCAAGTGCTGGGATTAAAGGCGTGCGCCACCACCGCCCGGCTAGACTGTTAGTTTTAATTAGTGCACACAACACTAGGTTTCATTATAGTAATTTCAAACAAGACTTGTTTTGTTGATTCCCATGCTCTTCTCCATCCCTCTGACCCTCCCATGACCACCTCCCCCCTCAACCTCCCTTCCGTGTTTGTATAGCATATGTCTTCTTGCCTGCTCCTTTTCAGCCATTCTTTCGCCCTCTTGTAGTCTCCCTTCTTGCTTATTCATAGCCTGTACCTGCACTCACATACAACACACAGAAACATGACAAGCTGGGATGTAATGGGTGAGGACATTACATCCCAGCCCAACCAAGATTGTTGGTTAGTTGATTTTTCAAGACAGAGTTTCTCTGTGCAGCCCAGGCTGTCCTGGAACTCTGTAGACCAGGCTGGCCTCAAACTCAGAGATTGGCCTGCCTCCACCTCCTCCTACGTGCTGGGATTTAAGCTTTGCACCACCACTGTCCTATAATTTTTCTGAGTTTGGCTTACTTCCAATAATCTAATACTTTCCCTTTCCTTCCTGAAGGAAAAATTATTTAATATCTTAAGCCTGGGCTTCTACCCTACCTTTTGTTATTGAATTCCCAGATGAAAGACACACACACCGCCTTTATACTTACAATAAGCCTTAAGTTGCACAGTAGTTGGGCAGCTGCCTACCCTCTGTGTTGTTAGAATCTACTTTCCTATTGATAACCCCGAGTTATTACTTACCATTTATTATGTTCCATTTGGGCTGCTCTTAACTCCAGTTGACCAGCCCACATGGCAACCAGCCCACATGGCAACCAGCCCACACGGCCACCAGCCCACATGGCCACGTTTTGATGGCTCAGCTAAGCCATGGTGGTTTCTCCTTCTTCCTTTCCTGAACTCTCTTGATCTTTGTGGTCTCACGCTCAGGAAACCTACACCCCACCTATGTCTCCTCTGCCCAGCTGTTGGCAGCTTTATTACCAACCACAGTTACCTGGAGGTAGGGTCACTCAGTGTCTTACTCTCTTTAAGGCAACTGCTCTTGTGGGGCCCCAAACTAGCATTAGAGTACAAGCAGCAGTCGGCCAACCCACTACACCTTCCATTTTCCTGAAACTTGCATGGTTTCATAACATCCACTCTGTGTATGTTCCATGTTTTCATTATCGTTACCTGTTGATGGACCTCTCAGCTGGTTCCATTTTCTTACTATTGCCAGTTCATCACCAGTAGACAGGAATGCACTATGGTGGGATGCAGAATGCTTGGGGATCTGTTCAGGTATGAGATAGTGGTGTCATATGGTACTTCTATATTTAATTTTTTTTGAGAGATCCTTGCTGATTTCCATATGGCTGAACTTTACACTCCCACCAGCAGCCCGATTCCTTGCCAGCACTCATTCTTAGACAGTTATTTTTAATCACAGAAAGAAAAACCATGATAGATGGCTTTGCTTTTTACATTTTCCATCTTCTGGGCCATTAGCTGACAGAGAGAGCTGACGTGAAGTGGTACACGGAGTGGTCTGGCCTAGGCATTTATGCTTGCTGGCACGATTAACCCCTAATGTCCTGCAAAGCAAGAATGATGGGTGCACTGTGCAGCTATCTTATCCAGTGAAGACAACGAATGTGCACTGAAACTGCTCTTGGATGGAAAGTTGGAATTAGCACAGACCCAACTGAGCCCAGAGCTGTTGTGTTTCCCACATCACTTTTAATCCAGCAGAAGAATCCGAAGGATAACGACCAGACAGACCTTGTATCTCAAGTTGCTGCTGGTCACGTCTGCTCTCTTCTTCTTTTATTAATCTGTTAGGTCTCTGCGGCTCATACTCTTTAGCTCCCCGCTCTCTTTTTTGGTCTGTGAATGGATTTGTGGATAACCATGCAGAGTTTCATTCATAACTTTATTTCTATTTTAATTGGTGTGTATATGCAGGTGCACACATACAGAGGCCGGAAGATGTCTTATTGCCTTGGGGCAGGCTTCCAGAATCACTGAACTCAGAGCTTGCTGTTTCTCAGCTGTACGAGTGGCCAGCAAGGCCCAGTGATTTTTCCTGTCTCTATCACCCTCCTCCTCAGTGCTGGGGTCTCAGGGGCTTGTGGCCACACTCAGCCTTTACATTCAAGTGATGGGGTTAGGGGATGTCAGATTGTGCAGGCGTGTGTAGTGTTCCCAGAGACCAAAGGAGGGCATGAGATTTCCCTGCAGCAAAAGTTAACAGGCAGGTGTAAGTCACCCCAACACACACAGCCCCTACCACCACCACTATCAAGGCTGCTAGGAACAAAACTGAGGTCCCCTGGATGCCGAGCCATCTCCTTCGCCCACTAGCTTTATTTTCTGCCATATTTCCTGGGTTTCTTTTCTGAGTCACACTTTCTTGCTGTGGCAAGATACCTGAGAGGTATGATTCAAAAGGAAGTAAGACTTATTCTGGCTCAGTTTCAGAGTCCGTAGTCCATGGCGAGCTGCCTCTATTGCTTTTGGCCCTGCAGCAAGACAGAAGCACCATGGAAGGTAGGAGAGGAAAGTCCCTGCTTCATGCTGGCCTGGAAGCTAAGGAGACAAAACAGGACGGGGTCGGGAACAAGATGAACCCTTCAAGGACAAACTCCCAGTAACATGCTTCCTCCAACCCAGCCCTGCTTCCTAGTAGCTCTTTCTACTAGGAATAACATTTAATAAGTTTTCTTAGTTTGGGTTTCATTGCTGTGGAGAAACCATAGCAATTCTTATAAAGGAAACCTTTAATTTGGGGCCAGCTTACAGTTTCAGAAGTTTAGTCCATCATTTTCATGGCGGGAGGCATGGTGGCAGACAGGGTGCAGGAGGAGCTGAGAGTTCTATATCTTGATCCACAGGCAGCAGAAGGTAACCATGTGACACATTGGGCATAGCTTGAGCATAGGAGATGTCAAAGCCCACCCCCACAGTGACACACTTCCTCCACACCTACTCCAATAAGGCCACACCTTCTAATAGTGTCACTCCCTATAGACCCAGAATTCAAACACATGAGTCTATGGGGTACATTCCTGTAACAAACCATCACAGAAGGTTAAGACTTGGGGATGAGGGACTCAGTGTGCAAATGCTTGCTGCACAAACATAAAGTCCTCAGATCTCTACTTCGTGGGTAAAAGCTGGGCATGGCAGCAGACAGCTGTAACCCTAGCATGGGAGGGCAGAGGTGGGAAGATGCCAGGGAGCACCCAGGGAGCACTCTCCAGCCAGTCTATTAAAGCAGCAAGCTCCTAGGAGTGTGAGTCTAGCCATGGTTATCGCCATACTGTCTTGTTATATTATCTTACAAGTTGTACAATGTGTCCTGTTGCCGCTTTAACCGTGAGGTACTAATACACTCCAAGCCAGAGAAACACAAATATATCCATGAAGGAACCCCCTGTGAACACTACTGAAAACTGGCATAGATGATGTGGTCTTCTTTCATGTTTCACTTGTCTTGCTAAAGGCATATATCCACTTTCTAAATTCTTGCTTTTTAATCTTTTGGTACCTTGTTTTCTGTATTATTTCCCTCTTTATTGGATTTAGTTTCCTCTTTTTCTAAGCTCTTCAGATTAGTAGTCAGCATCTATATATTTACTATATTTGAAAACCTTAAGCTGTCCTGTGAGCTCGTTTATATCTGTATTTACGGCACCATTCATTTCAGAAGACTTCTAATTAGTGTCGCGCTTTCTCCTTTGAGGTGGCAGGAATGCAGAAACGCATCACTTTCTTCCTTTCCTCCGATTTTGACTTTGAACATTCGGATGTTCATTCTACGTGCGCACATAGGTGGAGATGTTCCTATTCTGTGCCGGGAGGATTACCCCTTCGACAGAAGTCCATGTTCTCTAATGCTGTGGGATTTGTCTGATACAAACATAAGCACCATCTTTCTTTCACATCCTTTCTATTCTTTTGTCTTTACTATTTCAGTGTCTGTATTTTCCTATTTCTTTGCTAATGGCCTGTAGCTGGGCTCTGTTGTTTAGATTACCCCCACTCTGTGTGGGGTTGGTGTCTGCACTCCTGTTCCTACTCTTCTTTCACCTGCTTTGAATCCCTTTCTAGCTTTCTTCCCTTCTCTTGGATTGTTTTTATTTTTCCACATTCGTCCTGTGTTAGCTCATTGATTTACAATCTGTAGACTTTTAGTGGTAAGTGTATTATTTAGAAACCAATTTTTTTATTATCCAAACTAATAATGTTTTCATACACGACTAGGAATGTAGCTCAGTGGGTAGAGTCCTTGCCTACCGCGCACCAAGCTCTGGCCAATCCCAGCACTGCATAAACCTGGCTTTCTGTGCACACCTATAATCCCCAAGCTTAGGAGGTGAAGATGGGAGGATTTAAAGTTTAAGGTCATTGGCTCAGCTCATGGTGAACTTGAGGCTGGCTGGGACACCCGAGATGCTGTCTCAAAACAAAGAAAAAGGAATCCTGATGGCACTTGAGCCTTTCTGTGTTAAACTGCTTCCTGTCCCCCCTTCTGTGTTGCTTGTCATATATTTTTTCTGTGTATTTTAGTTCTACAAGTGTCAAGGTGTTGTAATTATTATGTAACACAATCTATATTTATTGTCCAAAATTTACATTTCTAACTACTTGTTCCTTACATTTCTGTATTTCCACATGTATGCTCCTTTTGTCAGGGACATCCGTGGTTTCCTCTAGACTTCCTCTAGACGTAGGCACGGTCTTTTGTTTATTTGTTTATTTAGTAGGTGGTTATCTACTTTTGTGTTGACTCTTTGGAGATATTTTCTCCTTTTGGTTGACTTCCTCTTTTGAGTTTGGCGATTTGGTTCTTTTAACACTTGGCATGTTAGGTCATTATCTTCTAGGTTCTGTGGTTTGCCTTGACAAGACTTTTTTCTGCCCTTACTGGCAATGGAACTGTACTGGAACTTTCCATATGTCCTTTGTCTTTCAGTCATTCTTCCCTGATGTGCCTAGATGGACTTTAGCTTTGATCATGTTCATTTACAGTAAGGGCGTATCTCCCAAGCTCGTGATTTAAGACTTAAAATGTACCTGTTTGTTTTTCCCCGTTACTTGTTAGCTTAGTATGGTCTATGTAGAGATTTTTAAAGTATATTTATTGTATTTTCATGTGCTTTCTTTGTAGGTGTATATTTTTAAAACCTATGTTAATAACTGTACTTAAATGCTTAACTTCTGTTGGCATTCCTTCTAGGCTCTGCCCAACAGTTACCTGGTAAGAGCTAGGCAGGCCAGGCTTCCTATAAAAGGGGTGTTTGGCCTCTCCTCCCTCTATCTGCCCCTTCTCACTCTCTGACTCTCTTTTCTCCATGACCCCTTTCTTCCCTACCCCACATGTTCGTGGCTGGCCTCTACCCCCCTCTCTCTGTCTCTACTTCCTTCTCAACTCCCCTTCCCATGCCCTAAATAAACTCTATTCTGCACTATACTGGTCCTATGGCTGGTACCTCAGGTGGAAGAGGGCCCGCCAAGGCAACCCTCCCACCTCACCATACCACACTCTACAAAACATATCTTGGCCCTTTTTTTTTTTAATAAAACACAACAACCTCCCTTTTAGTCCATCACCCATCAGAGATAATAGAAAGGAAAGGTTAATAAGGCAAAGAAGAATAAGGACTTGTTTAGAAATAGTCCTTTGGAGTGTATCCAATCTGCATTGTCAGGATCTCAGTAGTTCAGTTCACACGAGTCAGCAGCAGTAGCTCAATCCACTCACAAATCCACTCCATCATTCATGGATCAGCAAGAGCAGTTTCATCCAGAAGAAAATGTGAGACTCTGTCAATGGCACGAGTCCAACAAAGTGGTAAGAAGCCACCAGAACATCACCAGAAGTTTTTTGGTGCATTTCTCTCTACTACGTCATGACATTAAACAATGGTCAGCAAAGAGTGGCAAGGCGAACCAATGCCACGCAGCATTGTCCACTGTCTGTTGGCTTGTATTTATACCCTTTCCAAACACCATGTGTTCTCTCAAGCATCTGTTCTACCAAAACATCACATGCCCCCTTTCCAGGCTGCGTCCAGAAAAACTCCACATGTCTGTTCTCAGCAAAAATATCCTCTCATAAAACAGTTTTTAGAAAAGAAAATCACAGCTGGGCAGTGGTGGCACATGCCTTTAATCCCAGCACTTGGGAAGCAGAGGCAGGTGGATTTCTGAGTTCGAGGCCAGCCTGGTCTACAGAGTGAGTTCCAGGACTGCCAGGACTACACAGAGAAACCCTGTCTTGAAAAACCAAAAAAAAAAAAAAAAAGAAAAAAAAGAAAAAGAAATCACATGACACAGCTGAGTCTCAAAAAAAAAAAAAAAAAACCAACCCAAAAATGTCTACTTCATTTTTTGTTTAAAATTTTCATACAATATATTTTGATCATGGTTTTTCTTTCTTCCCTCTAGAACCTCCCCATGTATAGATATCTCTTTCTAGAGAATTTTTGAGACAGAATCTCTTTTTTAAAAGATTTTTTTTATTTGTATGTGTGCGCACATACATGTATGCATGTGTGTGTTCCTCTGTGAGTGTGTGAATGTTTACCTGTGTTTGTTTCTGTAACATGCATACTTGGTGCATGCAAAGCCAGAAGAGGGTATTGAATGCCCCGGAACTGGGGTAATAGACAGATGTTAGACATTGTGTGGGTGCTGGGAAATGAACCTCAGTCTTGACCACTAAGCCATATCTCCAGCCCCCAAAACTTACTCTTTAACCCAGGTTAGCCTCAAACTCATGGTGGTCCTTCTGCCTCAGCCTCTCAGATGTTGGGATTACAAGCATGAGTCAGCTTTTGTGGTCTATATTGGATATTTTTGAGCTTTGAAAATCAGATAAAAATCTACTTAGTCAAAGACAAAATGACAGTTCTCAGAATTCCAACCCAGATGCTCTGAAATCAGGCTCCCAACACTGTTGCCTCAGGCATAGCATCGCCAGCCTCTGCCGTCCTCCTGTGGTCAGCCTCTGCCATCCTCCTGTGGTCATTTCTCTGGCTATTTCCCTTCGTATTACCACTTTAAGTCTCCAGCTACCGTTTCTTTTTTAGCATTGTTTGTTTGCTTTGGTTTTTTCGAGACAGGGTTTCTCTGTGTAGCCCTGGCTGTCCTGGAACTCACTCTGTAGACCAGGCTGACTTCGAACTCAGAAATCCGCCTGCCTCTGCCTCCCAAGTGCTGAGATTAAAGGCGTGTGCCACTACCACCCAGCTCTTTGTTAGGATTGTTAATGGTTGTTTCCCTCGTTCTGGCAAGCTGTTGCATCAGAGTAAAAGTGACATTTCTGTTGCCAATATCTTTCAGGAGGGATTACAATGGCCATGAGTAAGAAGTTCCTCAGGGCACATATCCCTAAAAAAGGATCAGATCAATGGATAAAGAAGGAGAGAGCCACCAAAGAGACTAACTTGTTAGATGGGCAATGCCAGGAAGGTCTGGAGGTCAAGTTGCAACAAGTGGTCCTCACCCAACAGGACACTCCACCAGAGGTGAGCGAGTGGAATGTCGCGGGCTCTGGCAAGGGCTGCACAGCGAGCTCCTCGCCCATCCAAAGTCAGAGATCTCAAGCAAGCAGAAAAGCTTTTGAATGCAGCAAGTGCGGAAAAGCCTTCACTAAGAGTTCCACCCTTAAGAAGCATCAGAAACTCCATACTGAAAAACTCAAGCCAAGTCAGAAAACACCCATGAAAGAGAAGCGGTATGAATGCAGAGAGTGTGGGAAAGCCTTCCACCAGAGTACACACCTCATCCACCACCAAAGAGTTCACACTGGCGAGAAACCATATGAGTGTAAGGACTGTGGCAAGGCCTTCTCTGTGAGCTCTTCCCTTACCTACCACCAGAAAATCCATACCGGAGAAAAGCCCTTTGAATGTAATGTTTGTGGAAAGGCCTTTATCCGGAACATACATCTTTCCCACCATCATAGAATGCACACTGGAGAGAAACCTTTTCAATGCAACATTTGCGACAAAGCTTTTGTTTGCAGAGCACATCTTACCAAACACCAGAACATTCACAGTGGGGAGAGGCCCTATAAATGTAATGAGTGTGGGAAAGCCTTCAATCAGAGTACAAGTTTTCTGCAGCATCAGAGAATCCATACGGGAGAGAAACCCTTCGAATGCAACGAGTGTGGCAAGGCCTTCAGGGTGAACTCTTCCCTTACCGAGCACCAGAGAATCCACACTGGGGAGAAACCATATCAATGTCTCGAATGTGGCAAGGCATTCAGGGATAACTCATCCTTTGCCAGACATCGGAAAATTCACACTGGAGAGAAACCTTACAGATGTGGCTTGTGTGAGAAGGCCTTCAGGGACCAGTCAGCCCTAGCACAGCATCAGAGAACTCACACCGGGGAAAAGCCGTACACCTGTAACATATGTGAGAAAGCCTTCAGTGACCATTCAGCCCTTACCCAACATAAGAGGATCCACACGAGAGAAAAACCGTACAAATGTAAAACCTGTGGGAAAGCTTTTATCCGAAGCACGCACCTCACTCAACACCAGAGGATTCACACGGGAGAAAAACCTTACAAATGTAACAGGTGTGGGAAAGCCTTCAACCAGACTGCAAACCTCATTCAACATCAGAGGCATCACTTTGGAGAAAAGTGATAGGGGGGCAGTTCATAAGTGCTGTGGGAATGATGTCGTTAATTATTGAACAGAAGAGAGTACATAATCACAATGAAGTCTTTTATCATCAAGGTTGTATTTACTGAGAACCAGGTTTCATAATGCTATGGGTCTTGAGACTCTTAAGAATGGTGAACACGGCTGGGCAGTGGTGGCACACACCTTTAATCCCAGCACTTGGGAGGCAGAGGCAGGTGGATTTCTGAGTTTGAGGCCAGCCTAGTCTATAGAGTTCCAGGACAGCCAGGGCTATACAGAGAAACCCTGTCTCGAAAAACCAAAAAAAAAATAAAAAATAAAAAAATGGTGAACACGCCTTACTCGTTAGTCTGCCTCAGTTGAATAGTAGTGCCTTTTTATTGGCCTGAATTACTGACCAGAACCAAAATGAAACTTCATTAAAAGCAGAAATGTCAGTTGATCACACTTACAACTTGTTAAGATAATCACTAAAGTATGAGACTTAAGATTGAGAAGCAAAGGGACAAAAAAATTAAGAGAATGGTCTATATGCATTTTGTTCTAGATTTTTCTCATGTAAGAAAGCTGCCTGCCTTCTTTAATAGAAGCCTTCGTCTCTCCTCACCCCCATCCTTGATGCCTAGTGTAAAGCAGGTGCCATCAGTAGCTCAGTCAGGAGTCGGGAATCAGTTACATTATGCTTCTCATGTTTCAGCTACCCTTTGTCAAATCCCCTGGGTCTGCCTGCCCCCTTCTTCTTACCTGTGTTCTAGAAGGGTTCAGTTTGACTTGCGTGACCGTCTTCTGACTTAATTCCAATTCTTACCACCATTTTCCTTGTTATCACTACCCTGGGCCTCATTCACAATGCAAGTCAGAATTGCAAGATCAGCAGGATCTATGAGTCTAGATTGTATACCCAAATCCGGCTTTCAGAACTCAAGGTCTCTTTCTGGAGGTAAAAGTCATGAAAGGTACTGTATTGCCCAGTTGTACCCACCTCAGCTAACTATGATCCTGGTATGATACCTAAGTAGGGGCTTTTCCATGACAGCCATTACCCTCTACCCATTCCAAACCATAGTAAAGTGAGTGTCCACAGGAGTAAGGAGCCTGCTCCGTTTCGAGTGGAATGATCAACACCATCTGGCTGTGGTTGTTATTCCTGTCCACTTCCACTTTTGTGACTTGCCATCTCCCCATATACAGTTGACATGAGATGAAGGCTCTAAGGCCAGTTCTCAGATGCTCTGACCCATTTTCTGTTCCTGGCCAGTCCTCTGTAGCCACTGCCTCTGAGTGTATCTGCCACTCCCATATTATTGAACTGTGCATTCGGGTCCTCACCCAGCTTTTGGTTAGATTTCTGAAGTTATTAATTCTGTTCTACTATAAAAAGCAGAATGCTAATAATTTCTGCTTAAATATTTGAAAGCTCATTTCTTTTTGTCCATGGGGCATCCAGCCACTTAAAAGACTCTTCTGTTCTGATAGCAGTGAACAACATATCGAGCAGTTCCATGGGTCTTGAGATGAGGGATGGTACCTTTGACATTCTCTGACGATGGCCCAAAAGGCTGTGACAGGCTAGCCCAGCAGGCAGGTCTTTCATGGTTAATCCCTCAATATGTTTTTGTAGAAATCACATTCACAGCCATGCAGTCCCTGGGGACACTCTCTTCCATACCCCAGGAAAAGAAGGGCTCTGTTCACTGCAAGGTGGTGTGCATTTCACAATGAAAACGGAACAGCCAATAATCTCATTCCAGGAGTGAGGTTCCTGGTTCCTGGTTTGTAGAAGTGCCATTTATGAAATTAGACGTCTTGTCCCCTAAAACCGTAGTAAAAGAAGAAGATATTCTGTACTGTGTCAGACTCTAGGTTGTTGCTCACGCCTGGAAGTTTGGGGCACCCTCAACACCTGAACTCAGTTTTCAGCAAATAAAGCCCACCTGTGCAGGCAAGCCTCCCCTGTAGAAGGACTGAAAATTCACACCATACATCTTCACTTAGGCATGTCAAGGGTGTTTCAAGAGGGTACTTGGCACTTGCTGGGTTCTCACACATCCGTCTGCAATCTCACATTGTGAGACCTGCAGATTGTGCATTAGCCTGCAGCACCCTGTTTCCTGCCTCTGACATCTGCTTTCAGCACTATCTACATGACATACCCTTCCTTTCATCAGACAAACCCTCCTTGGCCTTTGCCTTGAGTCTCTCGAGAGTTCCCAAGTTCCTTTTTGTTTTGTATTGGGTTGCTTTGAGACAAGCTCTCTGTAAGCCAGGCCTGTTGAAAAGCCACTATATAGTCTAAGATGGCCTCCCATTGATGGTGATCCTTCTGCCTCAGCCTCCCAAGTGTCCAGCTTGAGAGCCACATCTTTAAGTTTGCTGCTCATCGTTGTGTTAATGACAAAGGTGCTGCTTCCAGATGGCTAAAGCCTGTATCAGGGTGACAGTCTCCCTTATCTTAGTGACAGCCTAGGAGGGTGTCTTTCTCTGAGGTTATCTTCCTCAGGTGTAGCATGTGAAATTATACTCATTCGTTCATCTCTTTCTCAAGAGACGGAAAGTCAGTAAATTGCCAGTTATACCTGGGCCAACTTGAATGGCTTACAATGCTTAGCTGGACAGTGGCTTTCTGATCTATCAAATGATTAGCAGCGCCTTGACTAGGAGAGTCGTTGGCCTGGGTACCATTCTGTTCTTTTCTAATCTGAAGTAGCATGAACTATCTATGTGTACCTCAACATCACCTTTGACACCTAGTGTGAATTCTCAGGACCCCTGAGATAAGTATGTTCTCCTGTTGCGGAGAATATTTAAAAAGGCACCATCCCTCGCTATACCTGGCTACTTTCTGCCCCAGAGGTCTGGCCAGCCAGACACTGGTGGGCATGGCCAACCTGTTCCCATCTTGTGGAGGCTGACTCAGAGCTCCAAAATCTCTCCACCCAGCTCACTTAGTTCCTGCTAGCGGGTTGCTACCTTGCCTGCCCTATGCTTCAAAATTCCCATGGCCTTTTGGGGTGCACTTCTGGCAAACCATGCTTTGCCACTGTACCTTTCTCTCTGGAACCCGGTCGAGCAGCCACATGAAGGAAAACACGACAAAACTTAGTTCAGAATCAATGGTAACTCAATCGCTGGCCGCAACAACTAGAATCCTAATCTTGTAAGCCATATTAAATCTACATCCTCTGGAGGTGAATCCTGGTGGATTGGATTCGCCATCTAAACCGGGCAGACAGTAGTAGCTACATCTTGTCCTCCCACTGTCCCCATCCAAAAGCCTGTATCTCTCTCCTGCCTCTTCTCTTCCTCCCCCCAACCAGGAAGTCCCAGCTACTCACCCAGTGATTGGTTTCTTTATTCATTAGAAGGGTCACATGAAGTCCTGAGTACTTGATTCACTCCTCATCCAGACCACCCTCTTAGAGAAATTGAATTAACATCAAAATACAAATAGCACCAGGGCTATCCACAACATTCTCCTGCCAGAGTGATATGCCTTTAATCCCAGCATGCAGAAGGGAGAGGCCCCGGCAGATCTCTATGAGTTTGAGAAGAGCTACGCTATGTAGAGAGACCCGGTCTCATTTAAAAAAAAAAAAAAAAGTTTCTCCCAGGTGCTCTCTTCTGATCTGCCTGATTTTAGACTTCAATTACTGAGAATGGCTTTTCTCCACCCTGCTGGTCAGGTTAATCTCAAGGCAATTGTTGGCATCAGGGCCTTAGAAACCCGTGGTGTCACATAGGTGGGCCTCACAGACCTGTTGCCAAGGCAACAGCCGCCATATTCCCAGAATCCATTGGGCTCACCTCCCACCTTTACCTGCAGTCACTTCACCACTTATGTGTATGTATGGGGAATGCTCCTCCCTTGCTCTCTCTCTCCCCCTCTTCTTTTTCCACCACTACCCTCCCCTTCTCAATTAAACCTCTTACACGTGGAACTGTTTGGGCCTAGTGTGGTGTGTCCTGATGTGAGTCGCCATTCTAACACATCAGCAATTGCTAGGGAGAGCAATTCCTTCCATCTCTAGATATCACAGTCTTAATGACTGACCACTTATGTGCCCTAACCGTGGCAGAAGGACCAGTACTCGGGACCTTTCAGGATCATAGCTTGTAAGCAGGCCATGGCACTTCTTCAGCAGCTCTCGTCAAACGCTCTATTCACTCTCTGAGCTCCACACAGTGCATAGAGATGGCTCCCAACATGCACAATACACCCATCAGTTTTCCTTCCTCCTAATGAGCTGCCCGGAGGGCATTCACCTCAGAAGTGCCTGTGGAATTCTGCTCCAGGGAGGCTAGTTTTCCCTCCTTTGTGCAGCAGCCACTGGAGCTACCTATCCTGTGGAGGAAAACTTCCCTTTCAAATTTCTTTGAAAGTCTTCCTCTTTGTCAGGATTCCCTCAGCTGCCCTGAGTTTACACCTGGGTTCCTTTCCCTGTTTAGCTAAGATTTCGTGACCCTGGCCATCCTAGGTTGCATGTCTGACCTTCCGCCTTCCTCATATCCACTCACTGCTTTCCAAATGACCTTTTGGTGGCTGACGTTAGCTCAGAGAGGACGAGCACTTGCTGTTCTTCCCAGGGACTGGAATCAGGCTCCCAGTAACAACATCAGACGGCTAACTGCCTGTAACTCCAGCTCCAGGCGATCTGAAGCCTCCAAGGAGATTAGTGTTGTTAGCTGTGAGAAATTAATTACCTTGGCCCAGGTCATCCATCGAGAAAGTGGTAGACCATACCTAGGCTTGTTTTGTTTGTCTGCTGTTTATGTGTATGGGTGTTTTCCTTGCATGTTTATGTGGGTTATTTTGTACTTGCCTGATGGGTGTGGAAGCCAGGAGAGGGAATTGGAGTCCCTGGATGAAGTAACTTCGTTGCCAAAAAGGTGCTATGAAAGCTATCAGCATTTTATTTCGGTTCATCTAACACTCAGAGCAGGCCCCACCTCCAAATCCCAAGAGATGAAAGCTATTTAGGGAAATTTGCACAGTTAGAAATAAAACCATTCAGAAAAATAGAGTATTTCACTTTTGCTATTGATTTTCTTTGTTTCTTCAGATAAGGGTCTCATGTAGCCCAGGTTGGACTCAAACTAACTAGGTAGCTGAGGCTGGGCTTCAAACTCCTGATTTGCCTGCCTCTACTTACCAAATGCCAGAAACCCAGGTGTGCGCCACCATTCTGAAGAGTTAAGGGTATGTCTGAAGTTGTTTCACACTATCAGATAATGGAAGAATAATTACATACATTTAACATTTTTATTACATTTTTAGAAGAGATTCTGCAAACTGATAACTAAAGAAGCAACAGAAAACTAAAGTCAAATGGGGAAATGTTATATTTGTTAGCTAGAATTTACTCAGTACACTGAAAAGTAATGCGTGTGATAGCTTATTAGGGTAAGTTTGCAAGAAGCAAGCATATCTTAAAACCAGAATAAGTGTGACAAAAACTTCATGCTGTTGAGAAAGTACAAACGTATCATTAATATAAAAGGTAATAAATCTCTTACCTGCCAGTCTCAGCAGCTCCCATGGGAAGAAAGGTTATGAAGAGGTAAGCAAAGAGGGCCTCACCCAAGACACAACCTTCCTCTGATGCAAGCAACTCAGACTAGACAGGAGAACTAATAATAAATACAGACTAAGTCTCCAATCCAAACCTCAGATTTTCCTGGACCTGATGATGTATACCAGGAAGAAAAACTCAATGACAGGTGATATAGTGAAGCCTTCAGGTATAACCCTGCTCTTATTCCAGAGGAGACAACCTATACTAGCAGAATCCCTTATAAGAGTCACAATTTTGAAGGAAAAAAAATAAAACTTTATTTCCATTTGATTGACCAGTTATCTGGTAATTCAAAGCTATGAAGGAGACTCTTAAGGAGTTGCCTATTCCCCAATGAGCACAAAAAGAAAAAAAGAAGAAGAAAGAGAAAAAAGAACCAAGCAGAGGAATTTCAGGAGATGAGATACCTCTTGTCAAAGTCACAACTTGGTTACACTGCAGAATTCCGAAAGGAAATAAACCTCATTGTTACATTAAATATGAAAAGTTCCCAATAACAGAGGACTTACTGCTCTCTGCAATATCAGTCATGATATGGAGAAAATCAACAATTGAATGCTGGAGAGAGAGCTGGTAGGGGGAAGGTGGAAGCCATTGTGTATTAAGGAATTCCCACCAGAGGACAAGGATGACTGGACACAAAGTGGGGGCTTTGGCAGGAAGCCAGGATTCTAGTTCGCAACCTTAGCTGAATCTGTGATGTGCAATCTGGAAAACAAAGCCCTGGAAGAAGATTTAAAAGAAGAAGAAGAGGAGGAGGAGGAGGAGGAGGAGGAGGAGGAGGAGGAGGAGGAGGA
>JADRCC010571434.1:0-18153 GCA_019843855.1 Hylomyscus alleni
CCTCAAGAAATGAAAAGATAAACCATAAACAGGAGAGGAATATCTACAAAACAAGCATACCATAATGACTTGTATCTGGAATACATAACAGAATTCCCAAAGTTTAACAGTAAATCCACACAGTTGAGTTAACAGGTTCAAAAGACACAAGACATTTCACAAAGAGAACATAAAAATGGGACACACACGTGCTGGAGTGTGTTCATGCACTCACACATTCACACACACACACACACACACACACACACACACACACACAGTCCAACACCATTGGCCATTGAAGAAACCAAACCAAACGATGGTGAGACAGTACTGTATATCTGTCAGAATGGTGAGTGTTCGAAATAACAGCAAGAATGCAAGAAACACAATCATTTGTACATCTCTTCCTGGAATGCTAAATACTACAGCCACCATGGGAAACTGTTTGGCAGTTTATTTTAAAATTTAACATATATGTTCCCTATTAATAGGCAATTGTACCTCCTGGGCATTGGACAGGTGAAGAAAAGTTATAAACTTAAACAGGTGCTAGGTGGTGGTGGCGCACGCCTTTAATCCCAGCACTTGGAAGGCAGAGGTAGGTGGATATCTGAGTTCGAGACCAGCCTGGTCTACAGAGTGAGTTCCAGGACAACTAAGGCTACACAGAGAAATTGTCTTGAAAAGACAAAAAAAAAAAAAAAAAAAAAAAAGAAAGAAACAGGTATGTGAATGTCCATAGAAGCTTTATTTATGCTTACTTAATTCAGCCCAGGATGGAAGCTACTCAGTTGTCCTTCAGTGAACAAATAGATTAAAAGAACACTGTAGATCATACCCAGGGAAAAAAATTGGAAGGGAGGGAGGGATGAAAGGAGGAAAGGAGAGATGGAGGGAAGGAGGGAGGGAGAGAAAGAGATTAATAAATGAAACAACAGAAAAAAAGCTGGGGGAAAATTGATAATACTGTCTGAAGCCATTTATATAACATTCTTGAAATAACAAAATTATAGAGAGATTTTAAAAAAAGATTAGAAGTCCAGGGATTTGTGGCAAGAGAAGAGGGCAAAGCTTTAAAACTAAAAAAGGAGGTTGCCTTGGGGTAGAGTCTATACATCACCCTTTCACTCCCACTCCAAAGTGAGAGGGCTGGAAGCTGCCCGAAGATCTCAGTTTGCCAGTGGTTCATTTAGGGATCTTTGATGCCTTGCAATCGGGACAGTGATACCCTGAAAATCCTTTGGAAATGTTGTTAGAGAGGGCCAACAAGATGGCTCAGAGGGTAAAGGTTTTGCCATCGCTTCTGCCAATCTGAGCTGGATTCCAGTGACCCACATTGTATAAAGAGAGAACCGGTTCCTGAAACTCATTCTGAACCTTCACAAACATGTGTGCACATACACAAATATAGATAAAGAAATAAATAAGTGTAAAATGGGAGAGAGAGAGAGAGAGAGAGAGAGAGAGAGAGAATGCCACTACAACTAAAAAGCAACCTTTTCACAGAAACTGAAAGACAAAAAGCACATCATCAGATCCATAACCAGGAGCCCATGGTATTGATCACTGGAGAGAATTATAGTTTGGCTCCACATTTATTGCACGAACAATAGAATTATTTCCCTGGTTAATATAGTAGTCTGTGTGCTGCGTTTTAAAATGCAGATGGGGAGACATCTCAGCTGGTAAGAGTACTTGCTACAGTAAGCCCAGATGTGCACGTTGGATGACCAGAACCCACATCCTATGTAACCTGATGCAGAGGGACCATCTGTCATCCCAGAATTCCTACAGGGAAGAGTAGAGGCAAAAACTGAGAGCCTTTACTCAGAGGCAGAAAATGGGGAGACCCTACCTCAGTACTGGAGTGGAAGAAGAAAAACAACTTCAAAAAAGTTGTCCTCTAACCTCCACATGCACACCCATCCTCCCACCCACCCCAACACACACACACACACACACACACACACACACACACACACAAATAAATAAATGTACGATAAGTGATTTTTAAAAAATCTGGGCTAGAGGACTGGACCGGTTAGAATGCCGGCTGGAAAGTCATTCTGAAAGTAATCCATCTCAAACCTTTAAAGGGGAGAAATTTTAAGATTGCTAAATGCTAAATATTATTAAATCTCTAGAATGCAAATAGACTCAATGTTAAATAACAGTTCTCCCATCACAGGAGTTAGAAAAGTCTTTCTATATAAGTATCATTTCTACAATGTTACTTATTATAAATATCTACCAGGGCTTCAATTTTCCTTACCTTCATAATTATCTGGACACTAAGTCTCAACTGGAATATTTTTCCATTTAGTGGACTCATGCACCAGCACACTTGTGTGTGTGTGTGTGTGTGTGTGTGTGTGTGTGTGTGTGTGTGCGCGCAAGTGCCCCCGTGCCCATGCCACAGCATGCCTACGGAAGTCAGGACTTATTGCAAGAGTTGGTTCTCTCCCTCCATCATGAGGATCCTGGGATAAAATTCACTTCATCAGGGTTGGCTGCAAGCATCTTTACCTGCTGAGCCATCTTGCTTGCTCCCTAATTCATACTTTTATTATAATTATTGATGTTTGAAATTATTTTCCTAAGTATTTTATTCTCTTTTAACAATTCTTTTCTTCTTCATAATCATGCTCCTGCTTCTTCAGCTTCCTATTGGATTGTAAATGTTCTGAACCGTGTTTCATTTCTCCCTTCTGAGTTTTGAAGCTACACATTACATCTATCCTTATTGCGCTACACTTACATTTTAAAGATATACAACTATAACTTTTAAATTTTCATTTAAATTATCTATCAATTCTTTATTATTTATACAGGGTCTTGCTATGTAGCAGAGTCTGGCTTTGAACCCCAAATCCTCCTTTTTTAACCTTCCAAGGGCTGGGGTTGCTAGCGTGCACCAGCATGCCCAGCTATGCAGCCCCATAAAAACTTTGAAGTTACCCTTTATTGCCATCTCCCTAAACACACCAAGAGGCACAATTTAGCTGCCTACAGAACAAATCATGATCTTCCTGTTCAGTCTATGGTTAACTGAACGGTATCCACGTGTCTTCATCAGCTTCTTTTCCTACTGTTGTTTCTTTCACTTTGCATCTCCCAGTCTGTGCCATTCAAATCCTGGTACCAGTTCTGAGAGCCTAATCTGTCTGTGCCTCAGTATTCTTACTGTAAAGTGGGCTGAAAACTGTGTCTGCCTGGTTGTTCTGTAGCCTGGGGTGCTAAGTAGACACTTTACTCTCAAGGCACTCATTTAACGGCCGGGGAACGGGAGGGGGGGTGGGGGGGTGCTTCCAGGTCTTCCATTTGTCTGTCTTCTCAGGGAGGGTTGCGGTTCTTATGCAGGCAGATTGGAGATTATTCTTCTATAACAGTCTGAACAATTATTCTACTTGATACAGATGCTAGAAACATTGTTGCTATCTATTGTAGGTCACCTGTCTTTTCTTCCCGGAGCTTTGGGGATTCCATTTGCTGTTGATGCTTTCCAGTTTCCAGGCCGTGTGGACCTATGTCTACTGTATGGAATTTGATGTGAACTTTCAGTTTGGGAAAATTCTTGCCTGTTTTCTCCTTCGATGTTATTTCATACTTACTTTTGCTGGTTTCCCCTTGGAATCTTCCATAGATTTACTTTGGAACTTCTTCATCTATTATGACTCAAAACTTTTTTTCTCTTCCTTGGTGTTTGCCTGAGCTCCTTCTGCACGAACCCCTCAGCACTAATTTCCACCTCTGTTTTTGACTGGTATTTTATTCCAAATGATGCAATTTTTGTTTCCAAATTTTTAAAATCTGTTCTTTTTTTATATGAACTTTATCTGAAAACTATGCTGTTAATCTCTATAAATAATTGCTCAATCATGTAAAAAAAAAAAAAACCCACATTCATAGGAAGGAGTAGACAAAGTTTAAGCCTTTATATTTTGAGACAGTAAAACTCGATCTTTAGGTTTTTTTTTTTTAACATTGACTTATTGTATGTGTATTTATGTATACGTGTGAGCATTTTGCCCTGGCAAGAATGTAGAAGCTGCAGAGCAACTTTTGAGGGTCAGTTGCTCCCATCATATGGGTCCCAAGGATTAAACTTGGTTCACTAGGCTTGACAGCAAGGGCCTTGTCCCACTGGGCCAATTCACTGGCTCTATAATAGTTATTTAAATCGTTTAGTTTATCTTAGTTGTGTAAAAATCATTCCACTCCGTAATAAGGATCCATAACAGATGTGTCTTTGGTAGGGTTTCTGGTCTCACCCTGGAGCATCTTCATTGCAGGCACTGGCTGGCAGCTCCTTAGTCCTGGATCCCTTGCGTGGGTCCTAACCAGGAAGCACGGATAAGCTCTGTGTATCCGGAATACAGCAGGCGGAGCCGTGAGGAACTGTCTTCAGCAGCAACTGGCAGAGAGCACCTCAGGCTCCACGTAAAGAGCTCCAACAAAGGGCCCGAAAGGATGTTCAGGAATAACTTCTTCTCTGAGAGAAGCCTCTTGCCAAGTGGCTCCTTTCACGCTCAGATCACAGCCAGTTGGCTTCCGTGGCTCCCAAGGGCGCCTTGGTTTTTAACTAGAACACTTTATTAGTTCTGCCCCAGCAGGAGCTGGGGCTCTGTGTGTGTCCTTTATCTCAAAGGACTCTAAAGTCCTCAAAAAGCCCCATGCCGTATGAAAACCAGAGACACCTCTGAAAGATTAGAGGACTGAATCTCACGGTGGCTGGCAATCTCAGGGCCGTGCAGAGAATGAGAGGCAAGACGACCATGGGAGAGATTTCTTATAAACCACACACTAACATCTCTACTTTTGTTAGATGTTATGTTTCTCATAGAACTCACTTTTCTAATCTCTATGATAAGAGCCATTTTTATTCTGCATCACAGTGCGGAGGGTACAGCTAGAGCTAACAGAGAATCTCCTGTCCAGGAGCATGAGGTGGTCACATGACACGCAGCTAGGAAGCCAAGACAGATGAATGCTTGGGCTCAGCTTCTCCTTATTCTGTCTGGGAGATGGTGCCACCCACATTCAAATTGGGTCCTCCCTCCGTAGATAAACCTCTCTGGAAGTGCCTTCATAGACAAATCCAGATGTGTGTTTCTTTGCTGATTGTGAAGTCAGTCCAGTTGACATTGGAGGTTAACTTCCTGGTTCTCAACACCGATCCAACGCCTTTCCAGGAAGTAGCTCATGCTGTTATATGTTGTCTTTCCCTCTCTCCTTCCCCCCTCCCTCCCTCTCGCTCTGACTCCAGTGCAGTGCTTACAGCAGGATAACAGGATTTCCCCATGGTTACTGCCTCCCTAAATGGTCCCTATCTCCTCCACTTTAGATCTACAGCAAGTGAGGAAAACTTTGCAGTTGTTATTGTTGATTAGCTTTACTAATGAGGAATGATTGTATTTTGGAGCTGAAAGATGATACAGACAGACAGAGATATAGATAGCTAAGTGGCTCGTCAAGCTCAAATGCCTGTCAAGGCGGGACCAGCGCTGCTCCTAGCTCCTGCTGGAACATCAGCCAAAAGCCCACAAATACCATGAATATTTGGTCCATGTGGAACCCCCTGAGATGGCCCTACACTGTGTAATGAGTCTACCAGTAGTGCAATATTTTTTTATTTTTATTTTTTACTTCTGACATGTTATAAACGAATTCAGCAAGCCCATGGACCATTATGAGTACTTAAGAACGTGGTTCGACGGGCTTGAAAGACACAGGAAGACAGCCAAAGGAGCTATCTGTTCATGGGCAGTGTTCCCAGAGAGTCCCGTAAGGAAAAAGAAGCAACAGATTCGTCAATCGGAGTTCTTTTAATAGTTCTATTATGATGTCTAACTGTGAGTGGAAGGCCCTATGACTTCATCAGAGGACTAAGCACTCAAGGTGAAACTTGTTGACTCAACTTGCCTTCTTTCAAAACACTAAAATATGAGCAAGCTCTTGAATCTCACAAAGCTTAATCTTGCCTACAAAACCACAGTCAAGACAAATCACAAATAGTTTTATAAGTTCAACTTCCCCGACCACAAATACTTCCTTTCTGGTGCCTTGCTAGCGACTTAGCCAAGATGATTCGAAGATGCTGGGGCTGGGATTTGAACCCAGCTCTCTCTGACTGTAGCATTTAGCCCCATGTTGCTGTAATACAGTAGCTCCAATTCCTGATAGGTAAGAATGGAAGCTGATGAAAGAACATGCTGGAACTACACAGATGCTTAAAGAATAACGTGTGGATATGAACTCGAATAAATGCACAAGGGTAAAAAGAATTGCCTTCATCTTCAAATGGGCTTGTTCAATTCCAAGCACATTTATGGTACATTTACAAGTGTACGTGAACATCCCCCACGTCATCGCCTTTAACCCCTTGGTCTCAGCTAAACTGCTTTATTAGTGGCATCTCAATGGGAACTGGAAAGAGAACTGAAGCCTGTACGTACTCCCTGTTCTCTGCATCCCCATGTAAGTGGGTGGGTTTCTCCACGGTGGGAGCTATTTTTAATCCCTGAAAAAAAGTAAATTTAAGGAATAAATCTTGCTCAATTCCTAATGTTCTTCAAAGTTTCTTTTCTTCTTTCGTTTTTGGCATATATGAACGCATGAATATGCACATATGTGAGGTCCAAGGTTGACAACCGGTGTCTTCCTTGGTCACTCTCTGCCTTCTGTATTAAGGTAGGGCCCCTCACTGAAGCCAGAGTTACCATTGCATTGCATGCTGGGATTATAGGCAGCTTTTGATATGGGTGTTAGAGTTCTACACTCTAGTTCTCTTTTCCCACTGAGTTGTTTCCCCAGAATGTCCCCTCTTAGTGTTTCTTAATGACTTCGCAGGGATTCTTTCTAACTTCAGATCCAGCAGTTATGTGCAATTATGGAGTCAGCCTGGGCTGGCAGCTAGCTTCCCGACCTTGCCTCAGTTTCCTAATTCAGTGAAAGCTACATACCTTCTCTATAGTTATGTGAACCAAATGAGTTAATTTACTCAATATTTGTAGCATAGTGCCCAATAAGTAGTGCATGATCAATAAAAATGAGCTAACACTCCACCCAAAGTGTCTAATGTCCTTCAGTGTAAAGAAAGAATCTCAGTCTAGGCATGAGCCAGGATTGTTACTGAGTAGCCCATTCCAGGTGCCGGCCTCTGCTTCCTGTGCAGGGACCTGAGAATCGAGGTAACTGGCAACTTTCATGGCCTCCCATTCCAGAAGTGAGCTCAAAGGGCGTGCTGATTGATTGATTGGCTTTTGCTAACTTGACCCAAACCTAGACATATCTGGGTAGACAGTACTTTCTGAGAAATTATCTCCTTCACAGTAACCTGTAGGCAAGCCTATGGGACTATTTTCTTAATTAATGATTAATGTGGGGGGACTTGGCCCACTGTGACTGGGGCTGCCCCTGGGCAGCCATTCATGGGTTGAATAAAAGAAGCAAGCTGAGCAAGCCACGGAAAGCAAGGCAGTAAACAGAATTCCTTCATGGCTCCTGCTTCAGTTCCTGCTTCCCGGTTCCTGCCTGGAGTTCCTGTCCCATCTTCCCTTCAAGAGGGACTGTAAGGCAAAAGCAGCTCTTTCTTCCCCAAGTTTGTCATGATGTTTATTCCAGGAGTAGAAACCTAACTAGGACAGAAGACAGATGTCAGAAGATGTGCTTATGATTGGTAATAAAATGTAAATCTAAGGATAGTAAATATAGTTCAGAGCGGGTAGCAGGGAGGGATCTGAGGAGAGTGAGGCCTGGACTTTGCAGACATTTGGGACTATGTCGTTTCCACACAGCCTTCCCAGGTCTGTCACGGGGAAAGGCCAGTGGCTAGGAAGCAAAGTGGAAGAAGAATGGTAATGGTAAGAAATGAAACCAGGAAGGTAGAATTGCAACTCTGTTCAAATGAGATAGGAACCATCTATAGGTCCTGAGCAGAGGATGGCCTTGAGCTCACTCCTTTGAGAAGGCTTGCTAAGGCTGATGTGAGACAACGGTTTAGCAGGGGGCAGAGCGAGAAAGCTGTTGCATGGGAGACAGCTGCAATAGTCCAGGAGAAGGCGGAAGTAGCTTTAGTCTGAGCTAAAGCTTTAGTTTCAGCAAGACACAAGGTAAACGGTGGTCATGTTGTGTGGGTGTGTATGTGTGTTTCCACGCATGTGCACATACAAGTGAACACACACATATGTGCTTAGGAACAGTAGCTAAGTGGTTAATGAGGCTGGAAGTCCCCAGATCCTCAGAATGGATGAACACAATTATTTTATTTTATTTTAGATGCCTGTTTGTGTTCTTATGAGAAAAAGAAAGGGTGTGGGTTTGGATGAGCAGGGAGGTAGAGGGTCCAGGAAGAGTTGGGGGAGGAAAAACTGTGATAGTTATATTCGATAAAAATTATATCGAACAACAATATGGACTGACCAATGCCCTCAGAGCTCCCAGGGACTCAACCACCAACCAGTGCCCCAGTGTAGGGGGATGACAGGGCCGATAAGTGGGAGAGGGTGGGGTGAAAGGCATGGGGAGAGGGGAGGCAACAGGGGTTTGTTCTTGTTGTTTTTGTTTGTTCATTTGTTTGTTTTTTGGAGGTGAAACTGGGAAAGGAGAAATCATATGACATGTAAATAAAGAAAATATCAAAAAAATTATATTTTCAATTAGAATAAATAAATAAATGAATAGATGGAACCCAGAAAGCCAAGAGGGTGGCAACTTGACAGGACCTAGAATCGCCCAGAAGACAAACCTCTGGGTGTGTCTGTGGGGGGAGTTTCTCGGTTAGGTTAGTTGAGGAGGCAAGGTATCCTCCCCAGCTGTAGGCAGCACCATTCCATGGTCTAGAATCCCAGACTGAAGAAAGCAAACTGAGCCTGGACTTCACTGGGTTCTGTCATACACTGGGCTGAATAGTATTCTATGTAATAGTATTTCTTTATTTATCCATCCATGAACATTTGGTTTGCTTCTATGCCTTGACAATTGTGACTAATGAACCCTGATGAACAACACCCAAGGTTGTTCTCGGACTTCCACCCACAGGTCCACGTATGTACACATACATCTCCACATACACATGGGGATGGGGCGGGGAGTGGGGGGGGGAGGTGTACACTGCTTTCAGACTCTAAGCTGGAGAATCAATTAAAAAAAAAATCTTACTCAATTTGAAGAATGCAGTTGAGTTGAAGAAGGGCCAGATCCCCTCCTTACCGTTGGTCCCTGGGGCCCAATGAAGGGATTCTTAGGGCTCAAGGCCTCTTAAAATCTGCTGACCTAGACTGTCTACCGGAGCCAACGTGAGGAATGCAGCTTGTCCGGAGACAAACCGATGTTGCCCAGGCTTTGTTCCAATGTTAAAATGGGAGAGCAGCCGCAAGCCATTAGACAGACACGCCTGGGCGAGCCTCCATCAGATAGTGAGCCAAGCGCTACCTGGCATCTGGCTGTTGTTACCTCTCCTTTAATGCAAGATGTCTTTCTAACGAGGCTTAGACTCTTTCCCCCTAATCTCCTTTGCTGGGGCTTTCAGTGTCTTGTCACCCACATTTCCTACCCACCATTAGTCTGGGAGGTTCCCTAGATGAGGAAACACTTATTTCAAGTGTATATGTGTATCCTGTCTCCTAGCACAGGACTTGGGATCCTGCGCTAGTAAATGGTAAATAGAATGAATGACATTAGCAGAGAGAGAGAGAAGGCTACGTGGCCCTTGAATACCACAGTATGGAACTCAGATGAGATGATGACACACCGGGAAGGTGTTCAGACACAGGCTTTGTATTTGGTCTTGTAAACTTTCCTCGTATGATGCTGAGATAACAGGTCGTCTGCATGCTAAGCAGCATTGAGCAACGAACCACACTCTGGGTCCTGATGGGGTTTTCCGCCTATACAATGGAAGTACTTAGCAAAGCAGTGTTTTCTCTGGCATGTTCCTAGGTCTCAGTCATGGTGGACTACCTTAATAAAGACACCACCGTGCTGATGGGGTGACTCCACAGCTAAAGGAGCTTGCAGCTAATTGACTGTCTGAGTTTGATCCTTGAGATCCTCATGATGGAAGCAGAGAACCAAATCTGGAAGATTAGCCTTGCATCTCCACGTGGGTGCCATGGTATATGTATGCATCTCCCCGATACTAGATAAACAAATGTCTTTAATCACACGGAGACAGGTCATAGACTGAGTGGCTTGAATAACAGACATTTATTCTTCATGGATCTGAGAGCCAGGAAGTCCAAAGTCAAGGTGTAGGCTGCAGTGTAGGAGCCTTGTTTCTGGTTTTCAAGAGAGAGAGAGAGAGAGAAAGGCAGACAGAGGATTCTCTCAGGTTAATTCCTTAAAAACTGATTTTTTACTTCTTTGAAGCATTCGTGCATGGGACTGTGACTGTCTGTGTGAGTGTGTGCACCTGTATGCAAGTGACTGTACAATCGAGGCCAGAGAGGTCACACACCTCTTGAAGCTGGAATTATAGGTAGCTGGGGCTGCCTTTTACGGGTAGTGGGAGCTGAACCTGCCTGGGTCTTCTGTAAGAGCAGTGTGCACACTTAATTGCTGAGCCATCTCTCCAGCCCTTTGCTTGTCTTCTCACAGTCCTGTTGTCTGATGAGGCCCCGTTCTCATGATTTAATTACCTCCACACACATCCATATCCTAATGCCATCACACTTGTTGATGATGAGGGTCTCAGCGTGTAAGTAAGAGGACACAGACGTCATCGATAGTAGATTGGGTCCACCATTAAGGACCTGAGGTTTGTACAATCCTCAGCTACTTGTTTCCACTCTCAAATAGGTTCCTCCCCTGTTCACTAGAGATGAATGAAGTCCACGGACCCGTCCAATCATAACTGCTTATTAGGACAGACCTGGGTACCCTTTCCACATAAAACTGAGGGTCTGGGTGCATCTCTGAAAAGTAACAGCACATTTGAGCCAACTCTGTTTTACCTGTAATGGGATTGAGGGAAGGTTCATTAATAGACGGAATATCTCTTGCCAAATAGGCAGTACCTACCATGGCGTGCAACAAACATGAATTCCCTCCATCTTCCAATATACACCAGGATGGCACATGGGCATCTATAAGAGTCTGCTCTGCTCTGCCTCTCTTCTACCCTGGCACCTCTCCAAGACAATTTATAGGATCCCCGAGGCCGCCAGGGAACAGCATTTAGATAAATAAATCATAGCCTATTCTGATTTTCTTAGATTGCATTGAAATAATTTGTAAAGAATGACAGCCTAGGACTGAAACCCCCAGGGACACTTCCCATCCCCGGCTGCAGTCTCCTCTCATGTTGTGTCTTTGATGAACTGTGTGGCTTCATGCATTCCCCCGCAGCCATGGTCCTCCTTCCTAGTCAGACCTAGAAGTAGGCACAAAGTTTAATAAACAAAAATTGAGGTTTGTTAAACAGGACAATGATACAACACAACCAAGTCCGTTAAATTCGAAGATAGGAGTACCCCGGATTTGACTGGAGCAGAAGAGACAGCTTTCCGCAAAGACCTGTGCCTCGGCCTTAACCTTACCTTACTCATCGTCATGGGATGAGGCAGCCTTTCAACTTAGGAACCTGTCCCTCATTCCGTCTGCCCTTCTGTGCTCCAGGGTTAGAATGTCAGAGTTCAAATCTGGTTTCTGGAACTTGAGTCTGTGTAGTTTAAGGAAATTTTCTTAAGTTGTCTGAGCCTCGGTTTCCTCACCAGTGCAATGGGGGAATCAGACATATATTCAGCGAATGTTGAAGATTAAAATTAGTAATGTCTGAAGGTAATAGTTTGGCTGGCTATAGACTATATATCACAAACATGTTCTTAAACATCTACAATTGGAACCAGACCTTTCACAGGCTGGGCACCTTGTTATATCAGACGACCCAGCACCCAAAAGAGGGATATGTGAAACAGATTGAAAAGCTTTTAAAAACTTTTCTCCATCATGGACTTCAGTTAACCTTTCCCATAATAACTATAAAACCATTACATACATATTAAAATGCATGAACAAAAAAATAGTCCACCAACTCATATTCCTCTTGAAATTTATGACAGAGCCTAGGACTCCCGAGACACTTTCTTAGTTAAAAAGTGAAAATTAATAATGTAAATGGGGTCTTGGGAGGAATATTTACCTATTAAGGAAACAAACTTTGAAAGAGCCCTGGGCCATAGGTCTTTCAATAGCAGTTGGCTTACTAGGCACAAGAAAATCATTGAACTGACTCCAGGAGGCCAGCATTTGTTATTTCAGTCAGAACACAAGCTTCCAACATAAGGTAGCCTTTCATATTAAAAGATAACCCATAATTAAGGGTCCAATTAAATAAGGCTGGCCTAATCCCTCATAAGGAGGTTTTGTTATACGGAGATATGTATTAATATACTCAGAAGGCCATGTTGGAAAAGACTAGCCAAATTCTCCCTCTGGGATTTCTGTTTTATGGATCTACTTCCTCCCCACTTTGAGGTCAGAGTTCAACACATCCAGCAGAAGTTATAAAGGGCATTGGCCCTGCTTGTTAAGGACACTGAGATCAGGAGGGGAGTGTGGCCTCTCACTCAGGCTGCATTCCTGGCAACTGTGAATGTGGGTGGATCTAAACTGACCGCCTTCAAGGGCTAGGGAGATGGCTGGACAGATAAGAGCACTTGCTGCCCAAGCCTGAGGGTCTGAGTTCAAATCCTAGCAACCGTGTAACAAAAGCAGGCCTATGACCCTGCCTGTGTCTGCAGTTTCAGCTGTTTCAGCCTTGTGGGGAGTGGAGCCTAGAGCAAGCTGGGGCTTGCTGACTTCCAACTTAACTCCAGGTTTAGTGGGAGATCAGCTCTCTAGGGGAGAGTGATGGGGCAGAACACCCAACATCCTTCTCCGGCTTCTGGACACTGGCCAAACACACACATATGCACACCTGTGCACATATACCACACATATATGCACACATACACACCAGTCAAACATATCTACACATACATGTGCACATATGACAGACACATTTTAAAATAAAATACATAGAACTCCTTCGATTCCCTACATACACACACCCTTCTCTCCCTTTCTGAGGTGCAGGGGAGGACTGAGCCCAGGGTCTCGTGCACGCTGGGCAGTGTCGTACTATTAAGATGTGTCCTCAGCACGTATCACTGTCTTGCACAGAGCTTCCTGCAGTGTTCTGTGGGATGTAACAGGATTTGGGCTCAGTGAAATTAAATATGTTTTGCCGTGAGATTTCTTGTGCCCTGCAAGGTGGTAACGAATCTCCAAGACAGATGCCAGGCAACCACATCCTAAACCTACTTGGATCAGACATTTTTTTTCTGGTGAAGCATCTGATAGAACTGGGATTTCCAGAACATACTTTTGAAAACATGGACCACAGTAAAAAAAAAAAAAAAAGTGTGAATTGGCTGAAGTTCTTTTAACAGCACTTGGTGTCCCAAGGAGAGGCTCTGAACTTCTGGGAAGCCTTGAACAATCTGGCTCCAGTTTTATCTCCAGGCCTCAGCCTCATCTCTTACCACACTCTCTTATGCTCACAGGCCTGTGAGAGGGAAGTCCTGGTGGATTTTTCTGGAAAAGTTTTCTTGGGCCTCTGAGCATTTAGTATTTCCTTTGCCCCCCATACCCTTTCCATCTTAATCCTGTCACAACATCCACTGCCCTGATCCACCGAGGTCAGGGACAGTGTTCCGCATCCTGTTATGGTTTGTGCTTCCCACATACCATAGTGCGTGGCACACAGGTGGCCATAAAGACATTTGTGGAATTATTGAAATGGTGGTATTGCTTGACAGTTGACTAGGCCTGCGGGAATGTGCCACTCCATTAAGGACTTGTAAATATTTGCTAA
Organism: Hylomyscus alleni; assembly: GCA_019843855.1. Classification (NCBI taxonomy): domain Eukaryota; kingdom Metazoa; phylum Chordata; class Mammalia; order Rodentia; family Muridae; genus Hylomyscus; species Hylomyscus alleni. The sequence continues at coordinate 13,838 of JADRCC010571434.1, forward strand.
TTTGAACACGGACAGCAGTGTCTGTTGCACTCGGTCGCCAAGGTCCTGTTTTAGGATACAAGAATGAAGCCAGTTTTATTGACTCATTGAGAGCAGAGAGGCAGAGCGGGGTAGGAGCTGAGCGGGTACATAAAGGTGTCTTTCCAGGCACTATGTCGCTAGGATCCTATCAGATGGACATGGACAGATGACAGCATTGACCAAAGGCAAGAGAATGTGATTCAGTTCTTGGAGATGCCAGCTGGGGCTCAAGGCCAGAGCTACAGGACAACCCGGGGCAGGTGCTTACTCAGCACAACTTCCTCTCGTTGGCATCTGTAGAGTTATCAGCACAGTCTGAAGATGTAACTCTAGTTATCCCACACAGGTGGAGGCCAGAAGACAACCCTGAACGTCAACCTCGGCAATGATGTCCATTGACACCTGGAGCTTCTTAAGTAAAATCTAGACTGGCTAGCCAGTCAGTACTAAGGATCCTCCCATCCCCTCCATCCCAGTGTTGGGGTCACAAACACAGTGTTTAGCTGGTTGTTGGAGTTCAAACCCAGGGTCCCCATGTTTGCAAGGCAAGCACTTTACTGAAAGTACCACCCTGGGCCCAATCATCATATCCTGCCTACCTTCCTCATCTTTTCCCTAGCATCTCAGATTCCATCCATCCATCCACCCATACATCCATCTACCCCTATCCATCCATCCATCCATCCATCCATCCATCCATCCATCCATCTATCCATCTACCCATCCACTCATCCATCCATTCTTCCATCCATTGATTTATCTATCCATCCATCCATCATCTATCTATCTATCTATCTATCTATCTATCTATCTATCCATCCATCCATCCATCCATTTATTTCTGGGACAGGATCTCTCTGTATAACTCTGGCTATACAGGGAACTCACGAGACGAGGTTGGCCTCAAACTCAAAGACCCACCTGCCTTTATCTCCTAAACGCTGGGATTAAAGGTGTGTGCCACCATGCCAGGCACATCTCAGTTACCTTTATTTTTCCATTCCATCAAGTGTTGCTGGTGAGTCTACAGACTTTACCCTGAAGATTTACTCCATAGCATGCACAAATAAAAGACAAAGTTGTTCACTCTGTCAATAGCCAGTAATGACAGAGGGCTAAAATCATTGCCCTTGGAACCTGGCTTTCTCTAAGACTTCCAAGGAGTAATCTAGGCAGGCTTGCAGAGACACACTGGAGGGTCTAGAAGCAGCCAGGACAAAGGTCTTTTCTTTGGCTGAGGTCACTGCAGTAAAAGAACATCACTACTTGATGGTGACTGGCCTATGGTTCAATTCTCCATTCCTGCTCACTTCCTGATTTTTCTAACCCCTCCTTCACAGCTGCGATGGTGTTTCTGACCGTAAGTATGCACAGTAGAGTACTGTTCAAGTTGGTGTTCTCAAAGACTTCTGCTTGTGACAGCCATTGCCACCCCTTTGAAGAGGTAGGTAATTCTGCGTGTGTGTGTGTGTGTGTGTGTGTGTGTGTGTGTGTGTGTGTGTGTGTGAAAGAGAGAGGGGGGAGGGAGAGAATTTTATGGACTGTCTGTTCCTCTTTTGAATGTGGCCTGCGTCATGCCCTAAAATCAGGCCCAACTTGAGCTATGCAAGAACAGTTCTACTTGCAGTTGGGGAGCTCTTGGGTACAGTCACAAAATAAACTCCTCTACAAACTGTTCTCCCAAAGAGAAGGATGCAAATTTCCATGTACTTCCAGTTTCCTTTTAAGATAGATGAGAAAATTAACTTACGGGAACTTATAATGCTGCAATTATTATTTTTGTTTTCTCAGCATGGGGAATTCTCCACAAAAAAACTAAAGTCTGAGTTTCAAGAAAAAAATAGAATGCCTAGCCAAGTCTCGAAGCCAGAGGAGACCCTGTAGTTTACTCCCTTCAACTTCTTGCCTGGGTAAATAGTCTTAACTTGGTTATGTAGGTAAGTAAGTGTAAGGATTAGAGCACACTCAGGATCACAGCCTCCTCTCTGCGGTGAAGCTATGGGTATAGACTTCCTTGTGAGCATGTCAGAAAGGCTACTTGCTCATCTCTTTTCCTTGTAATTTCATTATATATATATAATATATATATCAAATGGCTTCTTTTGTTTTTTCGAGACAGGGTTTCTCTGTATAGCCCTGGCTGTCCTGGACTCACTCTGTAGACCAGGCTGGCCTCGAACCCAGAAATCCGCCTGCCTCTGCCTCCCAAGAAATGGCTTCTTTTGTATGTAACTTATTTGGTTTAATTTTATTTTTAAAAGGATTTATTTCTCGTTATTTTGCCTGCATGTATGTGCACTGCATGTGAGTCTGGCGACTGCAGAGGCCAGAGGAGGGTGTCCGATTCTCAGGAGCTGGGATTCTAGGCTGTTGTAAACTGCCACGGTGGTTCTGGGAAGCAAGGTACTCTGCTGGTGATCTGAGTCGGCTCTTCAGCCCCTCAGATTACTTTTCTGGCTGTCACTGAGGAGCATTAACGACTCAGGAGCTTGTATGTTAATTAGATGGATTTCAGAAAAGGGAGGTGACTTTAACAAGAGACCCTCTCATACTAGGTTTTACCTCTTACAGCCTTTCAACAAGATAATTTGCTTCCCCCTTTCAAAGCCAAATAATTCAATAACTGTTAAAGATACAGTTCACCATATAGATCTGATTAAATGAAGAGAACTATAGCTACAGATATCTGATATTATGAAGCTAGAAACAGCATCGCTGTTAATCAGCAAAACCAAGAAATGAAGAGACTTTAGGTCAGACCTCATGCCTAATGCATACAGCCTGCTCCTTATGCAGGAAGGTAAATTACTCAAAAATAGCTTCAGGAAGTCCCTGAAACTTACCAGAGTCACTAGGTTCCTCCCTGCCAGGGTAAACAGTAAGAGCTAAGAGTCCCTCTCAGACTTGGGAGAGAAACTGACAAAAAAAACCCCAACCCAAACCAAACCAAATCAACAACAACAACAACAACAACAACAACAACAACAACAACAACACAAAACTCAGACAAGCCAAGCTGCAACAAAGCAACAAAGATTGGGGATCAGATCAGCTACTCAGAAGCTGCAGAAACCAGCCAAGCTAGCTGGAAGAGGGTTAGATCAACTGAGACACCAGGAAAGGACCCTGTCCAGCCTGTTGAGCTGCTGCAGGCTGTGCAGTGTGCTCTTGTGAGCTGTCACCCATGCCGGGGTGGGCTGTGGTGATGCAGCTGTCTTGAGTCATTTCTGCTCCTGTAAGGAACCCCTCACCCAGATTCCTGTGAGTAACATCAGTGAAACTCATTGGTTCACCAAGTTGGACTTTGCAGGTATCTATACTCTGGTCTGTGGTGGACTCTCTGTCTGGAATGAGTAGGCGTGACCTCTCTGGGGAAAAGTTTTGCCTTACAAAACACAAGGCCCAACCTTCTTTTATTGCTGGGTACTTTAGAAAACAGGGCTGTGTTTTTACCAGCTTCATCCAAACTCATTCCATATGATCCGTTGAGATAATACAAAATGCCATTTCATGAGCCCCTCACCAGTGAGGTCTATAGCCAGGGACCCCAGAAGTGTTAGCAATTTCTGCCTTTCTCATTTTTGCAGAAGTCTCTTGGCAACGGTGTAAGACTGAGCCAAGGGTGTTTGAACCTTCCTGTCAGACAGCTCCTAGTGTCTGAGTAGATAATGTGATAAGACAACAAAACTTGAGATTACTTTTCTGCAGCTACTCCATTTCAATTGTGCTATCGTGAATCCATTGAAACAAAAATATATCTAGCAGTAAGGTAAGCCTGCTTTTTTTTTTTGGAGGGGGGGAGGGCTTGTTTTTGTTTTGGTCACAACAAACTGTGAAATGCTGTTTTTTTTCTATAGTTCTAAAGCATAAAATCTGCAATTCTTCCACTTGATTTAGGAAGGACCCTTAATTACCACTATCATTAGCACCTAGTGTTCAAAACAGTCTGTTAAAATGTACTGTTAGTCTCACCTCCAAGTCCCTGCTTGCTTGGTTTTATTTTATTTTATTTTTCAAGGATAAGGAAAACAATAATCGTCCTAATAACAACAGCCGTTATGTACAGAGAAATAAATAATATCCCAAGGTTTTGTTTTGGTTTGACTGCTTATTTCTGTTCATTGAGAAATGGGTACTTTGAGACTGATGAGACTTCCAGGAGGTAAAGGTGACTGACTGACCCAGATCTGGCCGACCTTGGTTCAAACCCTAGTACCCACCTTAGAGGACTCGACCAAGCTGTCTTCTGACTTCTAAGCGTGCCTGCGATGTGGCACCAGGCACTTCTCCTTCCC
>JADRCC010571435.1:0-13738 GCA_019843855.1 Hylomyscus alleni
GGAAACAATGACCATGCAAGGGCTCAGACTGCCTGAAGGGAGGCGACACTCACATAGACAGGTTATGTTCTGGGGACACTGTGAGGATTCAGGAATCAAAGGGTTCTTGCTGCCTGAGCAAGGAACGGTTGGTGGGACTTTCTCCAAGACACTCAGGAGAACTCACTCTCTGCCAAGAATTCTTCTAGTGCTAGGGGACTGACCAAGCCCAGACTGCACCCTGAGGGCTCATACAGTCCATGCAGGGTAAGAGCAAGTCTAATCTGCTTTTCTAATTTGCTAAACAACAGTGTGGTGCTGAGAACTGAGTTAGGCAGACCCAGTCTTGCTTCATTGAGCTCAGTTTCATGGGAAAAACAATAAAAGGGTCATTACACACAGTGAACCCCCAACAAGCATTCTTGGCCTGATTTAAGAAGTATAACAGGGAGTCTCAAGGGTGGGTGGGGTAAATGCCTGAGTTGAAGAGAGCAGCTAGTCTAGGCAGCTGGAGTAACTGAAGGGAAGTGGAACTGTGTGTCGAGCACAGATGGGTGTGGGTAGGACCCATGAGACCCAGCAGGAAATAGCCAGCAAATGATGTGGGGCTCCCCACCACCACCACCACCGCATCACAATACAATCTACAGCTAAGACATCCTAGAACATAAGGTAGGCCTCATAATGAGTTTGAAATTGAACTTAGCTATGAACTGATAAGTACATGGATGTCAATCTGGGGTCAGTGCACTAAAATTCAGAACTCTAAAATTAATTATCCTAGACTGGGGATTAAACAGGTGTGATGGCACAGGCATGGGATCCCAGCACTCCAGAGGTGAACTCAAGAGGATCTGCAAGTTGGAGGTGAGCCTGGGCAAATTCTATTTCACAAAGGAAAAGAGGAGAAAAAATAAGGAAGGTAGGAAGGATGGAAGGAAGGAAGGGAGAGAGAGAGAGAGAAAGAGAGAGAGAAATTTCTCATTATTTCTCACACATTATTATTTCTCATTATTTCTCATTATTTCACACATCCACACAAACATATTCTAGCTTGGATAGCCAAGCAAACATGGAGCTTGCTGGGTTCTGTGTGAGCCAGAGATTACTCTGACATGGAGTGGATTCAGAAACAGAAATTGGGTGCATCAGAGTCACCACGAACAACTCTGGAGGAGCAGGTCTGGTTGGGAAGCCCTCACTGGGAATGACTGCTACCACTAGCTTTCTAGAAAACAAGAATACATCTATGGCAATGGATTTAGTTTTTTTCATTCTTTTTTTTTTTTAAGATTTATTTATTATTATAAATAAGTACACTGTAGCTGTCTTCAGACACACCAGAAGAGGGCGTCCGATCTCATTACGGGTGGTTGTGAGCCACCATGTGGTTGCTGGGATCTGAAATCAGGACCTTTGGAAGAACAGTCAGTGCTCTTACCAGCTGAGCCATCTCTCCGGCCCGGATTTAGTTTCTTGAACTGGGGAACACCTGAGGAGTTTGCCTTGCCACTCCTCCAGGTTATGAGGGATGCTGTCTGTCTCTCTCATCTCTCTCAACTGAATGTCCAGTGTGGGTTCAGTGACAGGCACTGGAAAGATAGAAGGATGAGTAGGCTTCTGAGGAGCGTGTGCTAGCCAAGGTAGCTGAGCACATTATGTGTCAGTATTACCAAACATCAGTCCCTTTCCACTGTGTTGGTGCAATGTCAATTGAAACCCTAGTCTACTGTTCATTGCTGGGCTCTGCTGAACTGAGAAATCAGGCTCAATAAAAGATCATTGTAATATGCTATACTGTTCCAGGAGGGGCAGAGTATCCTGGGAAGGAGAGTGGCTTTGGCCAGGTGATGATGTTCATGTAGGAGGCAAATAATATGATGTTCATTTTTAGGAGGCTGGCTGCATAAACAGAAGTCATCTATTTAATGGAATATATATAATATGGCCATTAGCCTATTCCCCCACCCCAACCACCCCTCATTGTATTTAACAATGAAAGAACCTTCAATACTACTAAATAATATACACGCCAAAATGTAAAGAACACCTCACTTTAAAGTTAAAAAGAATAAAAGTGTGCTTGGTGTGGTGGCTTGAACCTCAGCACTCCCACACTGAGTTTGAGGTCAGTCTAGTCTACATAAAGTTGGAGGATAGTCAGGATTACATATTGATATGATTGAGAAAAAAAATTGATTCTCTTTTGGGGCTAGAGAGATGACTCAGGAGATCAGAGTGCTTTCTGTTCTTCAAGAGGACCTCCCTACTCACAGCCTGGCATTTGCATCTGTGGAATGTCTATGGTCTCCAGCCACTCTGGAGGCTGCGGGAGGATCTGGAGTTCGAGGCCAATCTGGATTACACTGGGCTACATTGTGAGAACTTATCACTTAACTCAATACAAAGTGACCTCTTCACCAAGACCTGTAGGATTCCAATTGATCTGGACTGGAACATTAAGAATCCAATACACAGAAGCACAACTTCCTAGAGGCAGAGCATACATTAGCAGTCAGGGAAGGATAGGAGAAGCCAAACAGTGGCAACAGAAAGGACAGAGATCTGCCCAAGTCCCTTGGGCATAGAAGAAAAGTTTGCCAAAGATCAGAGATGAAGACTGGTAGAGGAAGACCATATTTTGTTTCAATTATTACATTTCAAAACTGTAAAATACTTAAGATTATTCTTAGCTGATATATCAGTAATTTCTTCTTCTGCCAAAACAACTGTTTTACTGGTAGACTTCAGGGCAATCTGGTGGCTTGGAATAAGCTTTATTTTATGCTGGAGAAAATGGTACATGCCTGTAATCCCAGTATCAGGAAGATTGAGACCCAAAAATTCTAAGTTTCAGACCAGCCTGAGCTTCATTGGTAGACTGTCCACCAAGCCAAACTCCTCAAAAAAAGAAAAGGTCTTAAGACGTTTCAGAAGGCTAGCTCTGTTCCCAGCACCCACACTGAGCAGCTCCCATCTGCCAACTCTAGCTCCAAGGGATTCCCTGGTGCCCTCTTCTGGCATCAGGGGACACTCTCAAATGTGTGCATACTCAAATACAGGTAAATTAAAGACAAAGCAAAGTTCCTAGTTCCTGAAATTTTCTATGGATGGAAAGAGCTGTCCCAATAGCACATGATGTACAAAGGTAAGAGTCTAGACTCAATTGGAGATGTGGTTTCCTGAGCAGGAGTCCTGGCAAGGGGACTTAAATATTCCTATTCGGAAGATGAAGAGTGGTCAAGGATGTGAGAAGAACACAAGGCTCCCTTGTGTTCAGTACTGCAGGCACCACCTGGCACCTGAAGTCTACACTTTAACTGGGTCACCAGAGAGGAAAAGCCTGAGGCTTCTGTCCAACAAGTTATATATAAATGAAACAGACACTACTTCCCCAATACAGGCCTGCACTTTGGCATTTTTACTCTCAGTTCTGACCCTCACACAGGGCATTATTTGGAGTTTACCTTTTAACTAGACACTGGGGCGGGACATCGAGGGAGGAATTAACCATGCAGAATAATAGATAAGGAAACTTCCCGAGAAAAACAACAGGTGATCCCGATACATAATATATATGTACATAAGAATATACATAATTGGCCGGGCAGTGGTGGGGCATGCCTTTAATCCCAGCACTTGCGAGGCAGAGGCAGGCGGATTTCTGAGTTCGAGGCCAGCCTGGTCTACAAAGTTGAGTTCCAGGGCAGCCAGGGCTATACAGAGAAACTCTGTCTCGAGAAAAAAAAAAAAGAATATTCATAATTCTTATACTATGTCCAAGAACTTATGGTAGGCAATTAGAAAAATCCCAAAAGATCGTAAACAAAACATTTCCTCATCTCGTTTTTATAATGCATCGATTGACCGGTTTAGCTCAGTTCTGCCCCAGGCTCACCTCGGAAGAGGCGACTCCGATCTTCTCCGATTCATACATGAGGGACAAGGACCTGCTAGTGCTGGCAGCCGTAGCCTCGGCCCTGCGCAACACCTCCTGTCTCAGGTACTGCTGCCTGTCCATGGGCGCGTCGGGGCCGTCCGGCAGGTCGCGGGCGTCCTTCCACGGCGCCGGCCGGGTGTCTTCGTCTTCCACGTCATCGTCGAAAGGATTATAGCTTTTAGGATAGCCAGACATAGTGCCGGCGACGGCCTGAACCTAGGAAGCAGGAGGGGCAGCTGGGCGAGGAGTCGGTAGCCCAGTGCCTGCCAGCCGACTCACGGTGGCCGCCGCGCGCACTACTTCCGCCAGCACTGCGCTAGAGCCCCGCCTCCAGAGTCAACCACTCCTCCGAGCGGCAGAGGGGGGCCAGGCCCCGCCCAGTGCTGGGGGGGGGGGATGGAGACGAGGTCACGTGGCCAGGAAGTCGGCCGCCTCTGCGCCTGCGCCGTAAGGTCCGGCGCTGGCCGGCCCGGAGCTGCGAACCCAGCGGCCTGCGCCCCGGCGCGCGCAGTGATGGCGGCTGCTGGGGCCCGGGGAGGCGGCGGCGGCAGCAGCGGCTCGGGGTCCAGCTCTGGCACCAGCACCTCCCGAGGCTTTTATTTCAACACAGTGCTTTCACTGGCCCGCTCCCTGGCTGTGCAGAGACCTGCATCCTTGGAGAAGGTAACCCTGCGGACTGACAGGAGGAGGGGCCTGAGGTGGAGAAGCGGCGGGACGCTGCTAGCGAGTGAGAAGGCGGCAAGCGACTAGAGAGGGGCCCCTGAGTAGAGGTGACAGCGAGGTAGGGATGTCGGTGGGAGAGGGTTCTGGTGAAGGGAGGAGTCGAGAAGTCGGCAGGACGCTGGGAGGTCTGGGACAGGTGGGAGTGGGAGGGCGGTGAGCTGTGGGCGGGCGGACTACTGCTGTGACAACTCTGGCGCGGGGGCTGTGGCAGCGTCGTGACTGCCCGTGAGGCGTGGCAGGATGAGCCAAGGACCAAGAGTCCAATCTGGGCTTTTGGTCCTGATTTTTCGTTTTCATTCAGTGACCTTGGAGAGTTGTCTTTCTCATGAAATGGGACACCCTCGGCCCCTATACTCTTTTTGCCCTTCTCATTGGATTGTGGAGAAGGACAGCTAAAGCCCTGTGTCTGGAAGTGCTTTCTGATCTGCAAACCGTATTATTATTTAAGAGATAGTAGCGTTATACTAGATCAAAAAGATGATGAGTTTCGAGAAGATGCAGTGGCAGGAATGTGCAGTGAACTGTTAGTAGACAAGAGAACTAAATTCAGGATTGCTTCAGAAGACAGGCCAGTCCTTGTCTTGGAAAATAAAAGATATGCTTGGAGCTGGGATGGGAGGTGAATTGGGTGGGTGGTGAAGGGTAGAATCCCAGGATTAAGGAGGCTAACCACTTTATGTTAGCAAAAACAAACAAACAACAACAACAAAAGGATGTTGTGATAGGAAGAAGACAGATTTTAGTCAGAGTTGAGTTTGGTCCTTTACAATTTCCGTGTGTAGTCTTGAGGAAGAAACTTACATGCTTATAGCCTATTTGCTGATCTATAAAACATGTGAAGCTTTGATGAGTTCATATATTAAGGCTAGGTGCAACATGGATGAACAATAATAGCTAGCATGCTTTTCTCCCAGGAATGTGTTAAGAGACCCAGCACCGCTGAGTGGTGGTGGTGCACATGCCTTTAATCCCAGCACTTGGGAGGCAGAGACAGGCAGATTTCTGAGTTCGAGGCCAGCCTGGTCTACAGACTGAGTTCCACGACGGCCAGGCCTATACAGAGAAACCCTGTCTCAAAAAACCAAAAAAAGAAAGAAAAAAAAAAAGACAAAGAGACCCAGGGAGGGGGTTATCTGTCTGTTTAGCTTTCTGAAAGATGGAAAGAACCTGAGTGACATGTGCACCTGCCCACTGACAGGTAAAAGTGGAAAGGCAGAGTGACCTGGTCTTTGACCTTGTAAGTTTTCAAACTTGATTTTATCACCTACCTGCAAGGTGAACAGGTTCTGGAAGATCTAATGCCAGCCTGACTTCTGGCTAAAGAATGAATATAAATCGGATATGCTAGCATGCACCTCTAGGCCGTGCTACCCAGGAACAGCCCAGTAGCTGCAGAGGTGGCTGAGCAGTTGCTGTTCTTTCAGGGAGTTGGTATCTCAGTACCCATGTCTGGCAGCTTAGGCAACTCCAGTTTCAGGGCATCAGAAAGTCCTCTTCTGGTGTCCATGGGCACTTGTGTGCATGAGCACATTCAAGCACAAATAAATAATAATAACATTTTAAAAAAAGATTTATTATTATGTAAGTACACTGTCGCTGTTTTCAGACACACCACAAGAGGGTATCTGGCATCCAATCTCATTACAGATGGTTGTGTGCCACTGTGTGGTTGCTGGGATTTGAACTCAGGACCTCTGGAAGAGCAGTCACTACTCTTAACCGCTGAGCCATCTCTCCAGCCCCCAACATTTTTAAATTAAAAAAAAAAAAAAGATGGTTTAGGAATTGTGGTACAACTTAAGCAACATATCAAGATCCTGACTCAAGGGGGGGAAAGGCAGCAGTGTGTGTGTGTGTGTGTGTGTGTGTGTGTGTGTGTGTGTGTGTGTGTAAGAATATGAGTTTGTTTTTGTTTTTGTTTTTTGAGACAGGGTTTCTCTGTATAGCCCTGGCTATCCTGGAACTCACTCTGTAGACCAGGCTGGCCTCGAACTCAGAAATCCACCTGCCTCTGCCTCCCAAGTACTGGAATTAAAGGCGTGCGCCACCACCACCCCCCACCCCACCCCCGGCAGAAAATGAGTTTGAATGGTAAGACCATCTAAATTTATGTCCCTTATTACTTGTTTTTTGTTTTATGTGTATGAGTGTTTTGCTTGTATATGTGTTATGCACACCATATGTGTCAGTGCTTGTAGAGGTCAGAAGAGGGCATCATTGGATCCCTTGGAACTGGAATCGTGAACTGCCACATGGGTGCAGGGAATCAAACCTGAGTCCTCTGGAAGAGCAGCCAGTGCTCTTACAGCTGAGCTATCTGTCCAACCCCTCACCTTTGTTTGTTTGTTATATACTATAATGGGCATGTGGAGGTCACAGGACAAACTTGCAGGTAACAGTTCTCTCAGAGATTGTACTCAGGTTGTCGGGCTTGACTGCATGTGCCTTTATGAACTGAGCAAACACCCCTTCCTCCCACCCCTTTTGGTGGAGACAAGATCTCACAATATAATTCAATCTCACATGGCTTTTCTGGAACTCCTGAGTAGACTAAGCTAGCCTTTAACTCACAGAGCTCTACCTCCTTGCTTCTGCTTTCCAAGTGCTGGGGTTGGAGGTGAGTGCCATTACACAAGTACAACTGGACAGGTCTGTTCCATATGTTGATTCTCTCTTGCAAAAACCAAAAACCAAAACACAAAACAGGTTAGGAAGATCAATAAAAAGACATGAATAAAAACCATCCTAGGATGAGCTTGAGAAATATTTCAGCAGTTAAATGTACTTGCTGTTCTCCCAGAGGATCCAGGTTCAAGTCTCAGCACCCACTCTGTGGCTCACAACTGTCTGTAACCCCAGTTCCAGGGATCTGATACCCTCTTCTGTTCTCCATGGGTACTGCATGCACATGATACACAGATCCACACATAAGCAAAACATTAGTGCACATAAAATAAAAATAATACACCTTAAAACAGCAACAACAAACATGTTTACATTTATTTAGAGAAGTGGGAATTGGAGGAGTCAGAACTTGTGGGAACTGGTTTACCATCCATCATGTGGGTTCTGGACTCAGGTCTTCAGGCTTGGTGACAAGTGTCTGTGCAGTGGCCACTGGTTATCTTGCCAATCTGAACTGGATGATTCTTCAGGTTATTCTATATTATATTATATGTCTGAGTGTTTGGGTTGCATATAATGCTTGTGTACCACTTGCATGGTGTGCCCATGGAGGCCAGAAGAAGGCTGGAGCTAGTGCTATAGGTGTTTATAAGCCACCTTGTGTGTGGGGACTCAAACCCAGGTCTTCTGGAAGGAAGACCAGCCTTTGCCTCTAACATCTAATTCCTCCCTCCAGCTCCTGAAGTGGATGATTCTTAAGATTGTCCTGCATCTCTAACAGTAATAGCTTTCTTTTTCATTCAGCAACTGAGAAGTACACTTTGAACTCAACTTGTTTCTTATTGTTCCTTAGTCACAAAAACATGGCAAGGTGAGTAAGATGATAGACACAGACATACACACTAGATAAATGTAAAGAAAAAAATTAAAAGTACATTATGGAAATCCTGGATGTAGGTCAGTGGTAGTGTGCTTGGTAGAGCACTTCTTGCTTATCATTAATAAGGCACTCGATTTGATTCCCACTAACCAAATCAGTGCAAACCAAGACCTTGATATTCTTTAATTGTTAGTTTTGTTTTTCGTCATAATTGTCAAGATCACAGTATAATAAAGTTAATTGATACATCCCTTCATTCCCTAAAGACACTTGTTTTGGAAAGTACTTAGAAATCTCTTTGTGCAAAAGAGTTAAGAGATCAGATGCAAGGCCACTGTCTTTGTAGGGTTTGCTGTGAGTTTGACCCATGACTGGTATCTGAGAATTTTGGCTTTTAACTGTTACTTCTATTCCCTGTTTGATAAGCATGGTTTGTTGTGCCTAAAGTCTCTGTGTATGGTATATGATTTGTGTAAAATATGTTCTTTTCTTCTGGAGATCTGTTTGATAGTTGCTAGGCAAATGATGACTATGTGACTAACCAGAAAAATCAGGACTAGACAGAGAAATCCTGTCTTCAAAAACCAAAACCAAAAAATAAAATAAAATAAGATAAAATAAAATAAAAACCATTACATGTGTGGGAATTTTGCCTGCCTGCATGTCTATGCAAGACATTTATGCCTGGTGCATGTGGAGGCCACAAGAGGCCTTAGATACTATGGAACTGGAGTTGCAGATGCTTGTAAGCTGCCATGTATCTGCTGGAATTTGAACTCACATCCTCTGGAAGAGTAGCCAATAGTTTTAACCACTAATTCATGTCTCCAGCTTCAGTGAGGCATGGGTTTCTTTTCATGGTCTTCTATTAAATTTAAAAAGTTAGATTACCAGTTCCTGGGCACCCTCTTTAACTGGCACCTGAGGCACCTTAATAATACACATTTGTCCCTCTGTATGCCACAGTTATATTAATTTCCTCTACCCTAATCCCAAGCTATGAGACTACCTTGAGACTGCTCATTATATTTTTTCTAATTACTTAAATCACTCATTCAGAAAGCATTTATTGATCTACTACTGTTTACTGGTATGTGGGAGCCCAGGAAAATAAGAAACAGTTCTAATTTGGTGATTTGTCTAACCAGCAGCAAGTCAAACTTACTGTTAGTTCCTATCTGTGTTTTTTATTTTTTTATTTTTATTTTTTTACTTATTATATGTGAGCACACTGTAGCTGTCTTCAGACACTCCAGAAGAGGGTGTCAGATCTCATTATGGATGGTTGTGAACCACCATGTGGTTGCTGGGATTTGAACTCAGGACCTTTGGAAGAGCAATTGGTGCTCTTACCCACTTGCTCCGTTTTATTAGGATGAGAGATCCAAGTCTCATATCTCTTCATAGCTACAGGTAGAAGCTCAAGAGTCAAAAGAGATTTGATTTTATGTAGTTTTAAGATATGAATAAGAGTCTGTGAGTATCTGTCTGTAGGTATATTTATCCATTTGTCTACCTTTTACAGAAGAAAGCAATGAAGAAGGATTTTGTAGGTTTAACATTTATTAAGTTATTACATTTGATATTTACTGTGGAAGTCAACTTGCCTGGAGTTGGTTCTGTGTCTGTGGGTCCCAGGGATTGAACTCAGGTTGTCAGACTTGGCAGCAACTGTTCTTCACACAGTAAACAACCTTACTTGCCCATCAGGTCACTTAGGTAAGAGAAGGAGCTGAAGTAAAACTAAGTACTTCCTGTTGTGCAGTTCCCTGATTAACAGAGTATTGTCCATGGGAATGGGTGTGCTGGGAATCATATGTGTATATGTCTGTGCCAACCCTCCTGTCATACTTGAACGGAACTCAAGTCGTAGTTAGTGTTTGTGTTGCTCTGATGAAACATCGTGACAAAAAGCAAGTTGGGGAGGAGTTTATTTGTCTTACACTTCCATTGCACAGTTCACCCTCAAAGGAATTCAAGACAGGAACTCGAACAGGGCAGAAACCTGGAGGCAGGAGCTGATGCAGAGGTCATGGAGGGGTGCTACTTACTGGCTTGCTTCCTCTGGCTTGCTCAGCTGTTTTCTTGCAGACCCCAGAATCACTAGCACAGGGATGGCACCACCACAATGTGCTGAGCCCTTCCCATCAATCACTAAGAAAATGCCTTTCAGCAGATCATATTGAGGTATCTTCTCAATTGAGGATCCTTCTTTTCAAATAACTCGAGTTTGTGTGTCAAGTTGATCTAGATCAGCCAGCGCAGGGAAGGAAAGCACTTCAATTATGGTTTCTAGCTTTTGACTATCTATATTAAAGCACATATAATACTGCCTGTGTGAAATGTAGAAAAAGGCATGTTAAATTGCAGAAGAAAGTACATCTACCTATAGATGACCATAAGAACATTAACAATTTTAATACATTCATTTATTTGTATATCATGTATATTTTGTGGACATAATGTATGTTTTCATGGCATATATGTAGAGGACAAAAGACAGTGTTCTAGGGTCAGTTCTTTCTTTCTACCATGTGTGTCCTGAGGACTTGGGTGCACATTGCCAGACTTGGCAGCAAGTGTTTTTACCCATTGAGCTATCTAACTAGCCTCAAGAGAAGATTTTTAATGAAATTTCTGTCTTGGACTACGAATATCATGTCACAATTACTTTGTCTGTTGTGATGATTTAAGACACTTAGAAAATGTTAGTTCTCAGTACACCTGAGAAACACAATTGAAAAAACAAACAGGGGCTGGCAAGATGGCTCAGCGGGTAAGAGCACCGACTGCTCTTCCAGAGGTCATGAGTTCAAATCCCAGCAACCACATGGTGGCTCACAACCACCCGTAATGAGATCTGATGCCCTCTTCTGGTGTGTCTGAAAACGGCTACAGTGTACTCACATATAATAAATAAATAAATTTAAAAAGAAAAAACAAACAGGTTTAGCCAGGGTGGTGGTGCATACCTCTAATCCTAGTAGACAGATCTCTGTGAGTTAAAGGCCTGCTTGGTCTACATAGTAATGCATAAAACAGTACATACCAATGTATAAAACAGTGTTCTCAACTTTCCTAAGGCTTTATTACAGTTCCAATAACCCTTCCAATAACCCTTTAATATAGTTCCTCATGTTGTGGTGACCTCCAACCATAAAATCTTTTGTTGCTACTTCATAACTATAATTTTGCTACTGTTGTCAATTGTAATACAAGTATTCATATTTTTTGATGGCCTTAGGTTACCCCTGTGAAAGGGTTATTGAACACCACTCCAGTGCTTTCAACCTATAGGTTGAGAACCACTGACATAGAGAGGCCCTGTCTTAAAAAAAAAAAAAAAAAAGGTTTAGCAACGAAACTCATACCACTGGTTCTTTAAGATTAGCTTTTAGTTCCCAGAGAATTGTATCTGTGCAAGGACTATCCCAGAGGTTTCAAGTAACAAAAGTTCTGGAAGCAGTGCTGCTATTGTAGCTTTCTTTTGACCTACATAGTTTACCACAGCTTGTTAGGGTCGATTCTCATATGACTTTTCTGCTCAGTGTCCAGACAGAGAGCTGATGACTTTCTCCTTTCTTTGGTGTTTCTGTAAAGGATCAGGTCAAAGTATTGCCATAAATGCTTATTTATTTTTGATTATGTGTAGGGGAAGGGATCTGGATATGCATGTGAATACAGTATAAAGATGCTTCAGGGTGTCAGATACCCTGGCTGTGGTGAGCCACCTATATAAGTGCTGGGAATTAAAGCTAGGTCATCTGGAAAGCAGCATGTGGCCGTAACTGCTAAGCTATCTCTCTAGCCCCAATCCCCCTTTTAGAGACAGGGTCTCATGTATGTAACCAGACTGACCTCAATCCCACAGAGATCTGTCTGTCTCTGCTTCCTATAGTGCCAGGATTAAAGACATTTGCCACCATGCTTGGCCGTTTTTTGTTTGTTTGTTTGTTTGGTTTGGTTTTCCTTCATTTTTAGAAACATATTTAAAGATTTAATTATTTACAAAAGGGAAACAAGAATGTGATTTAATTCTATTTACTTAAAAAGTGTTTTTAATGTTAACAAATTCACACAGAGAAACCCTGTCTCGAAAAACCAAAAAAAATAAAAAGTTAACAAATTCAGATAAATTGAAATCATGTAACTTTTCTCATCATAATGCAATAAAACTTTAAAAAAGATTTAATTATTTATTTTATGTATATGGGTGTTTTCCCTACATTTACATAGTTGTGCTATGTGTGGAGTTACACATTGTTATGGGTGATGTGATGCGTGGACTCAGAGATGGTATGGGTGATGTATTGTGTGGACTCACAGATAGTTGTGGTTGCTGGGAACTGAAGTCAGGTCCTCTGCAAGAGCAACAAATGCTATTAATGACTGAACCATCCCTCCAGTCTCTCTTTCTTTATTTTAAAGACAGGATCTTTTAAAGACATAACACAGATTAGCCTTAGACTTTCTGTCCTCTAAGCCTCAGCCTCCCTTCTGCTGGGATTATAGATAAGTGCTTGGATTGCAACCTCTCCCTTTGTTGTTTTTTTTTTTCCAACAGGTTCTGTAAACAATTTAGTTTATTCTTTGACATTTTCATACATGTATATAATACAGCTTGCGTGTTTTTGCACCAGTAATTTCAGATACTTGTCATCATACTGGTTTCAAAAGTACTAAATAGAGGCCAAGAGACAGTTCAGCAAGTGAAGTAACTTGTGCCTGATGCCCTGAGTTTTATACCTGGAACCCACATAAAGTTGGAAGAAGGCGAACTCACTCTACAAAGTTGTCCTCTGGGTATTGTCCTCATGTATACTGCACATGTGTCTGTGTAGTCACAGCATAAACACACACTAATAATAAATACAAAAGCAAGTGGTGAACTTGGGAGAGGGGTTAGTGGGTGAATGCATGCTGAAAGAGTGCACACTTATGTGCATGTGTGCCTGTGCGCCTCCCCTCCCCCTTCTTCTGCAGTGGTCCCTGAGATCTAAGTGAGTAGTGTAAATGTCTTATTTAGGTCCTAGCTCTCGGTGGATCTTTTTTCTCAGCATCTTGCGCATCTTTGCATTTACCTCTGACTGAAGGAAAAGGTTTCTTTGAGGCTGAGTGTAGCCTTTGTCTGTGGGTATAAATATAGATATTTAGGGGGTAGTTTGATGCTATGTCAGTTCAGCTGAGCAGCTGTCCTATTAGATCTCCCCTGCTCCCAGTGTATATAGAGTCATGGTGACCACAAGCTCACAACAGCTCTGTATAATGGTTCTTGGTCCACAGAAGTCAGTAAGGAGGAACTGAGCTCATGGAGCCCTACCATATTAGGTAGTACAGATCTATTGACAACCAGCGCACTCTGGGAGAAGGTGAAGCATACTATTTAGTCATATACCCACTGGTGAGCCCACCAGGCTCTGATGATTAGTTTCAAACTTTTCAACTTTAGACACCAGGCAAGACCAAAGGCTAGTAAATAAGGAGAAAGAGATGGAGGCCGAGGGGAGTGTAGAGGAACCACAATATATGGTGTATATGCATGCAAGTGTAAAAGAACAAAATTTACTAGTGAAAAATAACTTTTTTTTTTT
>JADRCC010571436.1:0-10422 GCA_019843855.1 Hylomyscus alleni
TGACCAGATCACCATCCTATGTGTACCTGGTGGCCTTCACATCTTTACCCAGGAGTAAGAGCTCCTGATCCAGGTCCTTGCTTTTCCTCTGTTATTTTCCTTCTGCCATTTGGGGTTTTAAGACCCAGGGAGTTGGTTGTTAAGGCAGAAAAAGTGATAACTTAGTTAAGTTTGTTCCTCAAAGTTACTGATGTTTAGTGGATTGAAGAAAGGAATTGAACTCTGGCATATAAGTGAAAATTTAGAAAACTGTTGCTGCTGCCGCTATTACTTTGTTTATTCTTACCTTGTAAACTAAGGACTGAATTATAGTTGGCTATATGTGATTTAGTAAACTATTGCCTAAGCTACATTCACCTTGAATCTCAAGTCTAACTTACCACAGTCTTCCTGAAAGTGGTTTGGGAAAGGTGCTTCCATAGCTTTAGTCTTTCAATTGAAAAAAAAAAGTTGACGAGAAGGTACTGATTGTCCAGTAATGGTATAGTGTTGTCATCATTATCAACAGATCCAGAGACTGGGAGCCTGCGTCAACGGGAGACCATTGCCCTGTGGCTCCTCCTTGGGAAGCTGCTTCACAGGGGAAGGCAGAGTGAAGCTTGGCCAACAGGCCTGTTCACTGTGGGATGACTAAAAAGATGAAGGGATGTGGGGAGCTGCCCCTTTGAGAGAGGGTCTCAATGTACCCAAACGTCAGTTTAACTGGCAGGCACTTCATGTCAGCCAATCAGAAATGTCTTAGCAGTTTGACAGTTGAATATATTATGCCAGTACTATAAATAGGAGCGAGTTCCAAAGCAGATTAAGGCAGCCTTGCCTTGGGATGCTTTGGGTGGGAGGCTTGGCTGGAGGGCTTGGCTGGGAGGCTTGGGAGGTTAGGCTAGGTTAGGCTTAGCAATTTTCAAAAGACATTTTTACCTCAGGACTATAAGACCAGAGCTCTTAGGATTTTTCTCCATGTAACTAGGCACGGGTTTATCTAGACTTTAAACTTAGAATTAATTACAATCCATCCAGGATAACGGCTGTTCTCTTCCCCTCTTCTTGTAACAAATTGTATGTTTTGTTTCCCCTCCCCTTTTGTGGCTAACCTTGAAAGAAAGAAAGATAAATAAAAGGTACTCGCATTCAAAACTGACCAAGAAGAATTTGATATCCCAGCCCCCCATCCCTGCTGGCTCGGGGTACCCCAGGGGGGGCGAATAGAAAGGGAAATAGTCATTAGCAACTAGAAAGCAAGGAATACAAACATGTTAACAAGAGCCATCAAATAGATCATACATATTTGAGATTATTTTACAGTGGAAGCCTTGTAATAAAACCTTTAGTAATAAGAGACTTGCTTTTTTTCTATATCAAATTGAATTATATAAAGAAATCTTTTTTTAAACTTGCCTTTCTAAATCTCTTAATTGGATCCGTCCTAGTGTAACAGCTTGTACAGAATCCAGAATGTGTGTCTCATGTAGTAGCTACACTCATGGAATCGTGTCTTCACTTTGGGATTTGCATTTTTGGTTATAAATTAATGATTGGAGAGGAAACATTATTTTGGTTTCACCTTGGAGATAAACTGTCCACTCCCACCTGAATCAGATGCATCTTGGAACATTTTTACATTTGAAGTTAGGGCTCTAGACGAGCCCGAGTTGTTCTTATTTCCTTTTAACTTAAGGTCCTACAAACTTTCAGCAAAGGGTTTTTTTGCCATGCAGATTATTTTTAAAAGGTCCCAAAGTGAAGAAAGCCAGTATAACTAAACAACAACAACAACAACAACAACAACAACAACAACAACACACACACACACACACACACTGATATTAACCAAAGATACCCTTCAAATAATAATCTTTGTAGTCTTTATTTGATGTGTTGCCCTTTCTTCCTGCTAATCTACAGTTGATTAAATAAGCATAGTGTCAGCCTATGGATGACCAGTGATTGGGTTAGAAATCCATGTGTTTTATTGTCAACACTGTCTCCAAAATTTGAAATTCTAGCTAAAGGTGAGTTCATTATGTAATAAGTTAAAACCAGTTGCAGGTTTTAACCTTTCTATTTCCTACAAAGGTCCGTTTAGGATGATAACACAATAATATTATCAGTTGTAAATGGGACACACCCAAGAAAAGGAGACTCAACTAAAAAATTGCCTTTATCTCATTATCCTGTGCGCATGTCCCAGAGGCTTTTCCTAATTGCTAATTGATATAGGATGTGGACAGTTCCATCCCTAGGCAGATGAGCTTGGGCTGTGAAAGAAATTGCTGAGCAAGCCAGCGGCAGGAAGCCTGTAAGCAGTGTTCTTCCTTGGTTTCTTGAAGCTCCTGCCTCCAAGTTCTTCCCTTGGCTTCCCTCAGTGATGGGCTACAGTCGTAAGTTAACATTAACCCTTTCCTCCCCAAGTTGCTTTTGGTTATGTTTATCACAGCGACAGAAAGCAATCTAAGATGAATAGGCTTTGCTAAGACAAAATAGGCAATATGCTGTGAATAATATGCCTACATGGTGTGTGAATGTTATGTGCTACAGCTGAGTGTGAGAGTTCACAGTTTCAAGCAGTGGGTGTTTGTGTGTTTGTGTGTTTTTGTGTGTGCTTGTATGTGTGTTTGTGTGTATGTTTGTGTGTGTGTTTGTGTATTTGTGTGTGTGTGTTTGTTTGTTTTGTTTGCATTTTTGAGGCTTCATTTAGAACATTGCTTCTTAAAGTGTAGTCCCAGACTTCATCACACTTAAAAACTTTTGTATTTCAAGACTCTGAAGAGAATGAAAAGGCAAACTACAAATTGTATATCTGTTAAAGGATTTATATTTAGAATAAAGAACATTTAAAACTGATTAATTAGGAGGCAAGCCAATTCAAAATGAATAACACATTTTCCCAACAGTCCTGGAAATGAACCTGAGTCCTCAGCCTAATACAAGTGCTCTGCCCCTGGCTTTGGGTTTACATTTCATGTTGAGACATGGCCTCACTAAGTGACCCAGGCTCATTTGAACACACTGTGTAAACCTAGCCTTTCAGAACATGTACTCCTCGTGCCTCGCCTTTGCAAGTAATTGGATTACAGGTTTGTACCACCAAGTTGTGCTAAAGATTTCATTTTACTGGAGGAGCAGGAGAAGGAAGAGGAGAAGAAGGAGGAAGAGGAGGAGGAAAAAGAGGAGGAAGTAGCAGTAGCAGTAGTAGTTGTTGCTGCTGCTGTTGTTGTTGAAGCCAATAGAGTAGCTTTGGTTAAAAAACAAAAAAACAAAAACAAGTATTACCAAAGGTATGAGTCAGTCATACATTGTACCTAGATGATTTCTTGATTACAGCCCAACATTCCTACTCCCTGAGAAAGACATTCAAGGTGAGAAGTGTATGGTTTGCATGCACAAGAGCGTGAAAGTGTTGTGGCAGTAGTATTCATGAACAAAGAAAAGCAGAACTTGCCAATCCCAGAAGTCTTAAGATGTGGTATATTTCTAACTATGAAATATTCAGCAATAAGAGGAGACACTAGAACATACACATTGAATAAGATGGACACAAAAGGCCAAGCATTGCATAGTTGTATTAATATGAAGTATACAAAAATGTAAGCATGTAGAGAAGGTACATTAGCAGGCACCAGGCCTGACAAATGAGAACTGAACCCACATGGAGTTACAGAAGACCTGTCTGAGATAGGAGCATTTTGAACTTGGATTTCAGTATGATTATACATTTACTGAATTAAACACTTAACATGGGTAAGTTTGTGAAATGTAAATTAAAGTTCAGGGTGATGGTTTAAATGATAAACACCTCTAATATCTCTGGCATTTGAACACTTCATCCCCAGTAGGCGGCTTAGGAGGTGTGACCTTCCTGGAGGAAGTATGTCAGTAAGGGTGGGCTTTGCAACTTCAAGCCTAGGCACTATTCCAGGTTAACTCTCTGTCCTTTCTGTTCTGGCTTAAGATATGAGCCCTCAACTTCCTCTTTCTACCAACATGCATTCATTTGGCCTCAATGGACTGTAACCTTCTGAAAACATAAACCCAAGTAACCATTTTCTTGTATGAGTTGCCTTGGCTGTTGTATTTTACCAGAGCAATAGGAAACTAGTATGCCTAATAAAACCTTAAAACCAAAACTGTTCTCCCAAGACCAGCAGCACCAGCTCTGCTAAGGAACTTGTTAGCAGGGCAGATTCTCAGTTTCAGTATAGCAGAAACTCTGAGGGTGAGTTTCTAGCTATGGTGTTTAACCATGCCTTCTTGCTGATTCTGAATGCAGGCTGAATTGTGAGAATTGCTACTATAGAATCCAGAAAAGCTCATTGGAGATGAGGGGAGAGTATTATCTAGTTTTTGTACATTCAGTCTACACTGTTCCTGAAAGGTTTAAATTAACGATTGTTCTAAAGGAAAGTACAGGGCAATGTGAGTAAAAATAAACTTCTTTCATGTTCTTGATGTGTTCCCCTAAGAGGCTTTATGATTGTAATGTTTGCGTACCACATGTTAGGAAATTCCTGTGCTCTTTTAGACTTGCCTTCATTAACGAACATAGCATAAACAGGTTCATTTGCCATAACAGTTGTGGAAGTTTAGATCCTTGAAAGGAATTATTTCTCCCAAATATTTATGCAGTATAATGTAGCAGAGCCAGAATGTGCAGAGATCTTGCACAATTGAAGATGTGGCTATTGATAGAGAATGAGTGGAGCAACTGTCGGGCCTGAGCTCTCACCCTCACCCAGCTAACTGCATGCTGTGCTCCTATGCTGCACCTACAAAGAGGCTTGCCCTAGGGCACAGCTTATACATGGCATGTGCTTTGGGGATGCTTTTCATCATTGGCTGGGTACACAGAAGGAAATCTGATGGCAGAAACTACTTCACAAGGACCTGGTGATCCAACCTGGATGCTCTTGGAAAGTGGTAGGTTGAATTTCTACCAAGAGTCTTTCCTGTTTGGGGTTTGAGGAGGTTGACGCATGACCCCTCTGAGAGGACGCTTATGTTCCTTTTGTGGGGAAATACAAGTGTTGGATAGGAAAGAAAAAGGAATGGGAGGCAAATCATGGAAATGCTAACTTCAGCTCACTTGTCTGTGGGATCGGGGTTGTGAACAGTAGAACTTAAGAAAGGATTAATTAGAGAGTGTGGTGCAAACTTTATTGCTGTAGATGAAAGAGCTGGGCTTTTGTTGTGAGCTCTTTCTTCCTCTGTATCTCACCTTCTCTGTCTTGCAGTGTGCCCCTACTTGGTATCTTTTTCAGACATGGTCACCTGTAGCCCAGGCTGGCCCCATTCTCACTTTTGATTCTCTGCTCAGCCTCCCCAGTGCTGAGACTTCTCGACTCACAACCTCTACTCTCTATTTCTCTTGTAAATTAAATTTCCCCCTCAGTCACACTCTCTGACTTTGTGACTGTCTCTCAATCATTTGTTTAGTATTTTGCTTTTATTGTTTTAGCTAGAGCTCTTACTACTCAGCAAAAGTTATTGAGCTCTTAGTGGGGTGTCAGAATACTATATTCTCTCTGTCTAAGATTCTGAGTTTTTGAAGTCTGGCTATACCATGAAGAACATTTGGGATAAGTTTCATTGAAAATGACTATATCAACCTGATTTCAGCATGCTTATTACTAGACAGATTTTCCTTCATGCAGTGATGGTAAACTGTCAGGTTACTATTGTGTAGAGTCACCTAGGAGCTGAGCCTCTGGGCACTTCTCTGAGTGATTATCTTTTTATTTATTTATTTTATGTGAGTACACTGTTGCTGTCTTCAGATACACCCAAAGAGGGCATATGATCCCATTACAGATGGTTGTGAGCCACATGTCATTGCTGGGAATTGAACTCCAGACCTCTCTAAGAGCAGTCAGTGTTCTTGACTGCTGAGGCATCTCTCCAGCATTTTTTTTTTTTTGTTATTGTTGTTTTTGTTTTTCAAGACAGAGTTTCTCTGTGTAGCCCTGGCTGTCCTGGAACTCACTCTGTAGACCAGGCTGGCCTTGAACTCAGAAATCTGCCTGCCTCTGCCTCCCAAGTACTGGGATTAAAGGTGTGTGCCACCACTGCCAGAGGGTTATCTTAATTGGGTTAATTGAGGTGGGAAGACATGGTCTCCTGGGCTTGCATCGTGGACTACATGAAAGCTAGCCCAGCATTTCTACCCCCATTTCTGCCTCCAGACTGCTGATGCAATGCAGCATACTGCTTCTGTTGCTTCCAGTGCCTGCTGCCAGGATTCCCCCGTCATGAGGGCCAGTCCCTCCAAAATGAGAACCACAACAAGCTCTTTCACTGCTTTTGACTGGGTGGGTGTTTTATCATAGCAACAAGCAAATTAACCAAGATATATTTAAGGTTTAAACAAATAAAATGAATGAAGCAGATTTCTCAATGAATTCAGATCTATGTTTCTGTAGAATTAAAATCAAATTGGAATAAGAAAATGCAGCTAGTCTTTTATCACGAGCAGGTACAAATTGAGTCCATATGAATTTTTTGTTTTCGAGTTGACCGTTAATCACGGGGATCATTAAACTCTCGGTTGTGGGGAAGACCTACAGGTAGGATGATGTGTTTTCAGTCCATGCATTTCAGAGTACTGGGACCAAAGTTCAAATGATGGACCTGAAGGACCCCCCCCCCCCCCAGCTCAGGGCGCCCTGCTCTCTGTTTCTGTAGGTGGTAGTGATGACTCTGGAGCTGAGCTGCTTTTCCTGCCCTGCATTCAGCAGGGCCTTTGCCTCGCCTCATGACTGGCCCTGTAGTGTACTTAGTGGTGTCATGTGCTTTTTATAACAATTTTAAGTTGGTCTCATACATAGATGGGGATGAAATATTTTTCAAAATGAAAGAGGATGAAGGAGTAGGAGAAGAATTGCTGTGCTCCTCGTGGAAGGCACACAGGAGGAAGGGCAGGGCTTTCTGTCTCTGCCTCTCCCATTGCAGTTGCTTAGCCCTCAGAGGACATTCTCCAGGTGTCAGCCTTTGACCCGCATAGCAGTAGAGGTCATATGCTGTTTAGCACAAAGCCTGGGCTGCTCTGAGTTGGCTTCTTTGCTTAAGTGCAGGCCTTTTTTGTTTGATTCTTTTTAAAAATATAGATTTTATTTTTATTCATGTATGTTTGTGTCGTGTCTAGGTCCCCGGTAACTGTTGGGTGCTGGGAACTGAACTCCATTCTCTGGATAAGTAGCAGGTGCTCCTGCCTGCTGCACTGTCTCCAGTCCTTTAAAGATAGAGTCTCATATAGCTTAGACATGGCTCCAGTTAATAATACTGACAAGGCTAACATTGAACTTCTGGGCCTTTGTCCCCACTGTCCATGCAGAGTGCCCATTTGTTTTTTGTTTTACTATATTTTGTTTGTGAATAGGCATGAGAAAATTCGTTGCTAGTGCTATTAGGAACCTCAGACTCCCAAGTTCAAGTTCTGCTTGATATTTGTTAATTTGAATCTGCCCCCTTAAGGCATCTTTCGTGCCTGTAAAGTGAGGCTTCAGGAAACGTATCCAGGGGAGCTGGATTCTGTTGAGATTGCTCTGTAGGCCTCTGATAGGATATCTACCTGGGAGTGCATGAAGGGCTCGCGCGTATAGACTCTAAACCTACCAAGGTTTGCAGTGGATCCTCTGCATGATAACTGCACCATTGCTGATGTTGTTCTCAGGAAAATAAATGGTCATTATTTGGAATAGTGCTGGAACTTTTCCCAGTTGGTAACTGAGGAGTTGGTCCCAGCTTGCCTGCCACCAGATGGTGCTAGAGCTACGCATCTAAAGGCAAATGCAGCTGCATTGCAGAGGTAGTGTGCTTGCTTTTCTCTTTCTTTCTTTGGCATGCTCTGTTGAGCCCGTTGGTCACGGAGGATACATTAGCGATGGAGACTTAGGGCCATGCAACTTGTCCTTCCTGTAAAAGTTGTCTTGATGCATTTGCTTCTCATCTGGCCTGTGTGTAAAACTGACAATGTGAGGTTTCTGCTTCCTTTTAAGTAGCCATGAAAACATCATGTTTACCATAATCTCAAGGTGATGTTCAGAGGTCATTACCAAGAAAATATATCTGTCCATATTGAAGTTAGAATAGAATAATATAAACTGGGTACATTTCAAAATATTAACTATTGTTTAATAGCAGATTTCCTTATCAATTAGCAATTATACTTAAATTTGAAGGTTTTTATTTTTTCTAAATTACAAATAAATATTACAGAAAATAAAAGGAATAACTTTTATTTAGGTATTACATATTACATGAAACAATTTTCTTTGTTTACACATATATTTTGAAGCTAAACTTGTTATGGTCATACAGTTTTATTGTTAGTTTTTTCACTTAATTTATCATGAATATTTTACATGAAATCAAAATCTCTTAGGATGATAATTTTGATTGACAAGCTGGTTTTCCATTCATTGAATCTTTAATGATAGGCATTTGGATTTCCATTTACATTTAGTCCGTTCTGAACCAGAATTTATTTCTCTGTGTTGTTTTACATTTATTTCATATTAACTCTAAAAATATATTTCTGGATCGGGAAGAAAGGAAAATTTTTGTAACTTTCGCTCGAATTTTATTTTACCACCAAGCTTTATAGTTAAACATCCCTGCCAGTATTTGATTTTTTTCCATCATCTTCCTGATCATCAACAGAGTACTTCTGTTTTTGTTATTGGTTGGTTGGTTGATTGGTTTTTGAGACAGGGTCTCCCTGTATAGCCTAGACTGACTTGTAATCTTGCTACTTCAGTCCCCAGCCCCTGATGCTGGAGGTATAGGTGTATACTGCCACGCCCAGCTTGGTTACCTTCCTATTCAAAATGATTGAGAATGCTCTGAAATGGTGAGCTCTACTAAATAAAGATTTAAGGGAGCTTGATTATATTCTTTAGCATTCAATCCTAAGGTCCCTCTGTTGGTGGAGTTTGAGTTTTAGGTTTATTACCTGTTTTGAGATATAAGCCAATATCCATTCATACTTTACAACAGACTAACTCTGGGCAGAGCAGGGAGTCACTGTGTGTGTTGTTAGTTTCTTTTAAGGGATAATAATACAGTAAACAGAATAGAATAAGATGTAACAAAAACTGACACACTAGACTTAGACCAGACAAATAGCAGGAAAAGAGTCCAAGAGAAGGCACAAGAATCAAAGACTTGGTGCTTCCTACTACTGAGATTAGAGGATACAGTTTCTCTATGAATGTTTCCAGCCTGAAAAATTGCAAGAGCTGTGTTTAAAGAAGTTGTTTTGAAGAGTTGAGTGGAAGAGGTGTAATACATATATTTTTTAGGAAGGCAAAAGGAAGGAATTACATTCTTAGGAAGAATTAGAAGCACATCAGTTTATATTAATGGAAGAATTCTGCCCTTGCAGTTGTCTTTTGATTTTGTTTCTTTTTGTTTTTAAAATCTTAGTCACTACATTTTTATTTGGCAAACTATTTCTTAATTTATATTTTTATTTAAGCAAACTATTTAATTAAATTCTCCCATTACATAAGGAAGGAAGTAATTTATTTTAAAATTGAGGAACCAGCAAAGCTATTTTCATATTTGGAGAATGGGCTTTATGGCCTTTGAATGACCGTGAGAACTGCTAGTACTTCCCAGAAAAACAAAAGGCAAACCAACCTTTTCTTATGCAGAGGACCTCACTCTTTCATCTTCCTTTTGTAAAGAAAGCAGAAGGCACTCTGTTCTAGTACCCCAGTCACTAAGACAAGTACTCACAGGCCTGGCCAGAAAGGCTTTATCAACATATAGTATGTCTGTGTGAGAGCTGAGATTCCAATTCTGTAACCCAAGTAGCTCTTTAAAAAAAAGAATCAATTATCGATTTATGGTGTATTTTATATAAGCAACATTATTGGGTTTTATTTGAGGATTAAAAATATAGCATTTTTATTTAGAGAGTTTTGGGGAATTTTTTTAAGTGAATTGAAAATAAGTGTTTCTATATTGTAGATATTTGACTTTTTAGGTTATGAGGATGTAGCTTGATTTTTTTTTTTAACATAAAGAGACACAGACACAAAAGACAAAAGAGTGTTTAGGTAAAATGTTTCTAAAATTACCTATTTACTTCTTGAGCCTCGGTATACTGCATGTGGATGTGAGGAAATGGAACTGCTCAGATGTCAGCTTCTGAAATCTGCAGGACGTCAGATGTCTTCACTTAGGTGTTTGTCTGAGCTGTATAATTTAGAAGGAGTGCCATTGTACTCCTAAAACATTAGAAGAGTCTTACAACATTAGCTCATTTACAACTTTCTCACTTAAAATTGCCTCAAAGAATAAGTTCTGATTATTCCCATTGGCTTTATGTTCAAATAAATACAGTAATCAGATTGTTATGATATTAAGGTTAGAATCCTGGAGAGAAACTTGCTTTTTAAAAACCCTGCTCTGTACATCTTTGCC
>JADRCC010571437.1:0-12482 GCA_019843855.1 Hylomyscus alleni
GTGATCAACAGCCATGTGGAAGTAAGCTCAATAAACCCTTTCCTCCCCAATTTGTTTCTTGGTCATGAAGTTTGTGCAGGAATAGAAACTTTGACTAAGACACCTAATAAACCCCAACTTCTCAGGTCCTGAAATATTGTCAAATTGCTGACTACAAGTCTGTGACAGTCAACTCAGAAAGATGGAGACTATCTATTAATTTGGGTTTGTTTGACTGTAATAATAGTTAATCCTTGTTTTTAACTTGAGCAAGGTTAGGATCATGTAGAAAATGATAGATACTTCTCTGGGCATATCTACAAAGAGATTTCAGAGGAGAGTAAACTGATGAAGATGTATCCAAAATGTGTTGGCAACATCCTTTAGGCTGAGGGCATACACAGAGTAAATGTGGAACACCACAAAACTAGCAGAGTGCCAACATCCTCTCTGACTAATTATTAAATTACTATGGTATGAGTCACTCTCCTCTAACCTGCCCTTGACCCCTGTGATGTTCAGGACCCCTGAAACCATGAGCCAAAATAAAGCTTTTCTTTCTTAAGATTTTTATTATTGTTGCTGCTATTGCTGTTAATAGTCAGTTTGACAGTTTCAAAATACCCAGGAGATAGGGTTTCTGGGCATGGTAGATTATTTGATTGTGTTAGTTGATGCATCAAAGATTCATCCTAATTATGGGTAAGCGTTCTCTGGGCAAAGCATCTTGGGATACACAACATGTAGAAGGGGATTTGAGCAGTAGCACACCTTCTTTGTCGCTTTCTCTTCCTGACTATAGATGTGCTATGACCAGCTTACTCAAGCCTCTACCACTATGATAGACACTCCCCTATTGTAATGGATTCTAACCTGGCACACTGAACTGAAACATACCTTTCTCCCTTATGTCAGTTACCCTTTTGGGGGGAGATGTGGTCAGGAGTTTTTGATGTAGAGACAGGACGAAGATTAAGAAAGCGTTTTGGGTGGTTTTGGTTGTTGCTGTCATTGGGTTTTTGTTTGTTTGCTTTGTTTCTATTTTCATCTGTGAAAAAGTTAACGACATAGACATGGTCATAACGCACAACTGTAATTCTGAAGGATAATCCAACTAATTGCTCACATTGATATTTTTCAACTTCCGTACTAAAAATTGAGTCTTTTAGTTGTAATGGTTTTAGAATGAGTGGTTCAGATAGTTATCCCATGCTCCTGTATAGGATATGTGGGTAACTTCACAGCATAAAAGAGACTTGCATAGTATAAAAGAAACTGGGTAAGGGGATAAGCAGAGATCAAATACATTTTGTCAGCTAGTGTACCTGAGAGGCTAGGAAGGCCACACGGATGTATCTGGAATAAAGTCCAACTCTCTCTACCCACTCTTTTCTGCAACTCAGGATGTAGTCCAGTGCTCGCTGTGTTCACATAGTGCTCACTGTGGAGTGTGGGAGCTGAACTTAGCCAGGTTTGACTCCTCTCTGTGTGATTTCTGATTCTCTAAAATGAAACCCCATAGAAAGAAAATTGGGAGAATAATATAAAATGTAAATAACAACACCCCCTTTTAAGCTACTTTTCTTCTAAGCCAAATTTTAGGGTTTTTTTTTTTGTCAGTGTAGGTAGATAACCCTTTTCTTAGAAACGTGCAGGCTATGTGAATTCTATTGTGCTTTTCCCCACTTCTTCATCTAAATGGTAGCTCCTCCTTAGCCTGAGCCTTAAGTGGGATCATTCCGAGTCATTGGATAGCAATGGGCCCAATCATGCCTTATTTTCAAGTGGTCCTTGTCAGATATTTGATTATTTAAAAAGCAGAATTTAATTCATCATGTTTGTTCTGTTGACTGGAAATTCCTCTCAGTATCAAAGGATCACTTTCTACATCCTAATTGTTGATATGATTTTCTATTATGAATAGTTGTAAAGTAGTCAACTTTATTAAAAACAAATACTTTCAGGAAAATATTAGAATTCACATGCATAGTGATGCAAGCAACTAGAAGAATAATCTAGAATCTTCACAGTGAAAATATAGATTCTGAAGTGAACTAGTAACAGAATGAATTACTCATCAAATGCAAAGTCATTTTTTTTACCTAGACATCATTTTGAGGTTATAATTTTCTTTTCATTTTTTAAAAACTTTTTTATTAACTTATGTTCTCACTTTACATACTATGTCAGCACCCCTTTCCTCTCAGTATGCCCTCACAAAAATTCTTATCCCATTACCCCCTCACACTTTCCTCTGAAAAAGGGGAGAACCTCAGTTAATATCACTCTCACTCCCTCCACCCATCTTTTCACCCCCTCATCCCCACTCATTCAGACTCTGTAGGATTAGGTACAACATCTCACACTGAGGTCACACAAGGGAGCCCACTTAGAGAAATGGGATCTTTAGGCAGGCAAGAGATTCAGGGACAGCCCTTGCTCAAGTTGTTGGGGAACCCACATGAAGACCAGGCTGCTCTTCTGCTGCATATGTGCATGGAGGGGGGGGTTAGGTCCAACCCATGCTTCCTCTTTGGTTGGTGTGGTTCAGTAGCTTGGAGCTCCCAAGGGTTCAGGTTATTTGACTCTGATGGTCTTCTTGTGAAGTCCCTATCCTCTCTGAGTCCTTCAGTCCTTCTTCCAACTCTTTCACAAGACTCCCTGAGCTCCAGCTATGGATCTTAGACTCTGTTTCCATTGACTGTTGGGTAGAGTCTCTAAGAGGACTGTTATTCTAGGCTCCTATCTGCAAGTACAACATAGTATCATTAATAGTGTCAGGGATTGGTTTTTGCCCATGGGATGGGTCTTAATTTGAGCCAATCATTGTTTGTCCATTTACTCTGTCTTTGCTCTATCTTTGTCCTTGCACATCTCATAGGCAGGACACTTTTTGGATCAAAGGATTTCTGGGTAATTTTCAAAAGAAGTAGTTACTAAGACTCTCCAAACTATATAGTATACCACTTTTCTTAAAGTGTTCATGTGCCCTATTATTTAAAGGAAATGATATACTTGAAGCCAGACTTGGAATTTATATACATAATAACACTGTCTATTTGTCACAATATTCACAAATAGAGACTAATGTCCTCATTTTTATAGGTAAAAGTGACACTAAGAAAAGTTAAAAAGAAGTTGTTCATGGTTAAAGAGCA
Source organism: Hylomyscus alleni (assembly GCA_019843855.1). NCBI lineage: Eukaryota > Metazoa > Chordata > Mammalia > Rodentia > Muridae > Hylomyscus > Hylomyscus alleni. The sequence continues at coordinate 3,138 of JADRCC010571437.1, forward strand.
AGGGTTCAATTCCAGTTTTAATCTAGTATAAAATCTTCTGTCTCATAGATTCTCATTTATTAATTGATATATCATCCTTGGAAATGGGCTGCTCATTCTATAGGGTTTAAATATTACATGCTTTCCTTGATATTAGATATCTGGAATCTGTTCTTATGTTCACTAAGTTTTCATCCAAGAAGCATGGGGCTCATAGATTCTCTTGGTTAAATATTCTTGAAAGTGTAACTTTCCTCCCTCATTCCTTACATAGATATCAAACCTATGGCAAACTTTGAAAACCAAGCTGCTGTTTCAGTGGATAACTCTTGGGTTTTGGAGATATGAATCCACAGAAGATATGTTTAGAGTACATCAGAAAAACAGTATATGAAATGATAATAAACCAATAGCCCATTGGGTGAATCAGATGTTAACCTTTGTGGAAAGTGAGATAGATACAGTAACTGGCACTAGCTATAGCCTTTCTTTTATTAATTTTATATATGTTACTAATTATGAACAGAGAAAATGTCTTGGAACTGGGGTGACTCCAGGCACAAAGTCACTGTAGTTACCTAGTAACTGAAAGGATTCTTGATAAAAGAATCTGTGCTTGTATAAGCAAGAATTTATTGATATGGAGACATTTTCATTGGAAATGCAGAATGAACCATAAACTTACATGTCTCTCTGTCTGGTAAGAGAATAACAAGCTCAGGAAGATGAGAATGTTGGAGATATTATGTGACAAGAATAAGTCACCAAAAGATTTTATCCTATAAGATGATCCAAAGGATGTACCATTTATAATTTTTTTAAATGGTGTTTTGGTAAAGGGGCACTAAAATCATTCTGAAGCTATATGGCTCCTTTACACTGGAGATCATGGCATGAAAGGAAGTTTTTTTATATACTCTGAGTAGTGGCATTTACAAACCTCAGGACTGGGGGAACACATAGTTATCTGGAATTCATACAACATGACTGGCAACAACAGGACATCTTGTGAGGCTTAGCTCACCAGAATTTATAGATCTGTCTAATAGAGAATAACAACTGTGGAGAATAGACAGATAAGATTTTAAAGTATAAAAGATAAACTGAAGAAGGCTGAGGGAAATTGTTTCAATGAAAACTCATGGTGCTTTGTCCCATTACCATTTTTGAGTGATATTTTAGATTTAGAGTCTATTGACTGAACACACAGCAGCTGAAGAAAGGATTGTATAATACCAAAAAGGTATGTGTTTGAATGATGTGCTCAATCTGTCTGGCTCTAATGTCATGGCCCTAATGATGATTTTATTTTGGACCTCTGGAATCCATACTTATGAAAGAATAAAATAGAATTTTATGCCATCAACAGTGTATTCCTGGTTAATATATGCAGTCTCAAGAATAGCTGGCGATTCCAATGGCCTCAATTCATCCAGCCTTTCAGACAGATCCAGCCAGAACTTCGGTCAAGTCCTGAGCCACCTAAATATACAGAGACTGGATAGGAGATGCTAAAGCTATCCAATTTTTCTAATTTTCCTACCCTTTCGACCCCTTCAAAAAACATTTGTCACCCCATTTCAGCAGGAAGAAGTTGTGGAGAGTCATCATCCCAATCTGTTATAATTATTTTTATTATAAATCTGAGAAAAAAGGTTTTTTTTTAGTGGATGAAAAGGTAGGAGTGTTTGGTTTAATGCTTGTATTACCTTATTTGCGTTCCCAAATTACATGAGATGAGAATCTCACCTGTAAGACAATGAGGTTCCCTGTCCCCAGCTGGTTCTGATTGGTGAATAACATTGCCAGCAGCCAATGGTTGGGCAAGGAGACAGAGATGAGACTTTAGGATGTGCAGGCAAGGGGACCAAAGAGAGAGAGGATCGCCATGTTCAGGAAGGAATAAGATCTAGGCTTGAGAACTGCAGAAGGGAGAGTACACTAAAACATGTAAGAGCCACCACTCCAATTGGGTCTAGGGTAGCAAAGATGGAATATATATTTTAGTAAGTAATAATTCAGTAGTATTGAGGGGAGGTGTTAGCAATATAGAAGTTTAGGAGTGGTCCAGCCATTGAGCTGATTAAGACATAATAAATATAAAAGTACATATATGTACCCTTAATTCAAGAATCCAGAGCATTATGGCAGGTATCAAGGAACTCTCACTTCCTTAGCTGGGAGATTAGAGGAGATTAATCAACTACTACAAAAATGGGATTCAACTGCTTCTGCTTTATGAACTGAATGGAACTGAACTCAACTCCACTATACTGCCTTCTGCACTGACTAAACTGACTGCACCAAACTCTATTCCACTCAACAGATCTTTCCTGTATTTTCTCGGTAGAGTTGGGCATATATTATCACTCACTCATTTTGTTAAATCTTTCTGATTCACCATCCCTCAGTTAGACATCATTTTCAAACAGGGCTGCTTCCTTCTACAAACTAACTTTACCTTCATTATTTGGAATTGAAGTTGTGTCATTCCATCTAGACCACACAAGCTTCGAAGTTCTTTGTATGTGATCCCTTGCCAGAGCAACCATATTGCTGTATTAAAATTCCTCTACATTTACCATAATGAGCAGTGTCAGCCTAAGAACCATAAAAGAAACCCCTAGGATTCTGGAACAAGTCATGCCATTAGTAAAACAAGAACTAATTTGTCTTGTAAGAAACTACAGCATTACTCAAATCTGCTAGAAGTAGAAGATTTGATCATAAGGTACCAGGTAATCTTGCAAACTTACCCAGTATGATCAGAGCTCTGCAAGCTCAGTTTGTCATGAAGATACACATGCCTACAGTATTTGGTTATTAGATGGATGAGATGCACTCATAATTGAGCATGAGCTGGACAAATGCCAAGAATCAATTTCATGAGCAGGTAAGCCAGACATCATATTACCAATTGTGTTGTAAGCAGTGTCTTTTCAATTTACCCCTGTGGTCAGGGGCTTGATGGGGATCTTCAAATGACCAAACCCAGAAGAAAAAAGTGTCACTCTGATTTATGAATAAGCCCACTGAATTGGTGGAGGCTTCATTAGCACAAAGAGAGTAGCTTTGCAAAAGAGAGGAGAGGAAGAATTCTTCTGAACTCAAGACCTTAGAGGAGAACTATAGACTCATGTCCTCTGAGTAAATAGAAAAATGATCTCAATACATCAAAGTAGTTGCCAATGACCTGGCCTAGAAAGAAAAGAGTAAGGGACTCAAGACACACAAGCAAATGAAGGACAGTAGACACTAAATATGACAAAGTTCATGACTAATAATTCCCTGAAGAAGCCATTAAATGAGGAAGTAACAAAATGGTGCATTTATTTTGCTGAAGCCACTTTTGTCATTTTTACCCTGTAACAATGAGCACATGAATAAAGTAGTCTACTTGTATCAACTCCTACAACATGCAACATTCTTTCATAATGATCTAGTTGCTATTGCCTTGAATGTGTGACTTCAGCAACAAACCTATTCTAGGTTCCTGAAATCAAATAATTACCCAAGGATGACTACCAGACATTTGAACAAATCTCCTTTATTGGACCATTTCTTTCCAAGAAGAGCAACAACCTATTTTCACACAGATACAGACATATTTGGGGAATGAGTTAGTATGGTTTTTCTGGGGCTTGTTTGAGCCATGAGTCATAAAGGAAGAATTCTATAGACCATAGTGTCTATCAATTCAAGTCATAAAACAGAGGTAAGCATGGGCACAAGACCATAGAACCTACACTGCATGTAACACATGGCACTACCACCAGGAAGCAACTTTCAAGAGTGCCATTATAGTCTTCTCAAACATGCTAAATCAAGGACAGATAGCACTTTGAAAAGATGAACAGAGAGATATTCTTTACAATGTATTAAATAAAGAAAACTTTCTATTTGCTCATTTACAGATCAAAGGATATATGGGTGTACTCATCACTCTCAGTAGTCCACTTGAAAACTTGGTATTTTTTACCACATCTCTGTCCTGGAAGCTCCAGCACTCTCTTTAAAGAGAACATATAATTGTGATCCTGGTGAATTGCAACTCAAGGTTATTACCAGAAAACTTTGGACACTTTCATTCAGAGTTGACTGTATAGATCTGTCAGAAGAGGAAATGATTGTTTTGAACCTCAAGGTGAGAAAGAATATATGTGGATCCTACTATTCACTTGGGTGGTTCTGGCTTCACTCTTGCTTTGTTTTAACCAAGAGTATACATGGATGCTCATTTAAGAATGAGAAAGGCATGGTGGCCTATTTCAGACTCTAGAGTTCAGTCTCCCGAATGCTGTGATTTTTAGATACAGTTCCTCATATTGTACTGATCCCTGATCATAGAATTATTTTTGTTGCTACCTCAAAACTGTAATTTTCTTACTGTTATGAATCATAATGTAAATAATTTTGCTTTATAATGGTCTTAGTTGACTCTTGTGAAATGCTGTTTGACCCAGAAAGGGGTCATGACCCACTGTTGAGACCCACTGTTCCAGGGGCATGTAGACTTGGGTTTTATTAATAGATAAGACACTAGAACCTGCAAAGCTGACAGCTGAAAGGGAAGAAAATTTAGAATGAGTACAGAAGTATTATGAGGATGAGAATTTGCTGTCTCTAGATCAACTATAGTATCAAGGGCTATAGTTTTGCCCATGAAGTTTTCTCTATGAAATTATCCCTTATAAGAATAGGAATACAAAAATGAAACCCTTATACCATAGGACCACTTGCTCAACTATGTTCTTAGCAGCTTTATTCATAATAGCCAGAAACTGGAAACAACCTAGATGACCCTCAACTAAAAAATAAAGAAAGAAAATATGGAATATATGCACAATGAAATACTATTCAGCTATTAAAAGTAAAGATACTATAACATTTCCAGGCATATTAATGAAACTTGAGAATATCATCTTGAGTGAGATAATGCAGACCCAGAAAGACACATATGATATGGACCCTCTTATAACTGGACACTAGCTATAAAGTGTAACCATGCTATAATACACAGACTCAAAGAAAGTGGGTAGTAAAGAGTACCCAAGGGAGGACATTTGAATCTCACTCAGAAGAGGAAACAAAATAGTCAGCCAAGATGGAGGGAGAAAGGTAATTAAGTAGGAGTGAGAAAGGTAATTAAGTAGGGGTGAGGAGGGATATGGGGATAGTGATCAGGTATGCGGACATGGAGACAGGACAGAGAGGGTTGGGAGTAATAATAGAAAATGATGAAGGGACATCTCTGTGATTAGCTAGAGGCCTAAGATGGAGAGACTACAGGGAGTCTATGGGACCCTAGCTAAAATTTCTACTAATGAGCAGGATATAGAGATTAAAGTGGCCAGCTCCTGTAGCCTGGCAGGAGCAGTCAAAGGACAGAGACATCAACCCACCTACAAAATTTTCAATCCAAAATTTGTCCTCCCTATGAGATGTTCAGGGATAAAAATGGAGCAGAGACTGTGGTAAAAAAACTAATCAATGACTGATCAACATGAGTTCCATCCCACAGGAAAGAAACAACCCTCGACACTATTAATGATGTTCTGCTATGCTGGCAAACAGCAACCTCTCTCCTGAAAGGCTTCATCCAGCAGCAGATGAAGAGACCTGTAGCCAAACATTAGGAAGATCTCAGGGAATATTGTGGAAGAGTGGGGCATAGAAGTGAGTGAGCTGGATTGGTCAAGGATACCATGAGAAGACCTACAGAGTCAACTAACCTGGGCCTATTTATACTCACAGGTACTGAACCACCAACCAAAAAGCATGCAGGGGCTGGACCTAGGCCTCCTACACATTTGTTGCAGATGTGTAGCTTGCTCTTCATGTGAGTCCCTTAACAGTTGAAGCAGGGTCTGTCACTGACTATGTTGTCTGTCACTGGATCATCTTTCCCTATCTGGACTGCCTGGTTGGGCCTTAGTGGGAGAGGACGTGTCTAGTCCTGTTGGGACTAGATATCTGAAGGTACGGTGGTACCTAAGGGAGGCTTCTCCTTCTCTGATGAGGAGAGGGGATATTCGGGGGAGACATTTGTAAGGGTAGGACTGTGACGAGAGAAGGAAGGGAGATGAAATTGGGATGTAATGTCCATAAAATATAAACAATAGGAAATAAAAAAGAATTGGTCTATAGAAGAGATGCTTCCATACCTTCATGGAGAAGTTAACCTATGCAACTTATAATTGACTGTAGCAGGATAAAAACTTGGCACCCAGAACCCTTTCTCAGTTGTCTCAGCTGCTGCCCCTTAGATGCGGCACTGAGGTCACACTCCCTGCTGCCTACTTGTGGCAATTACTGGATTTGATTAGGCCCTAAAGCTAAAGAAGAATCTGTTTTAATGTGGGACTATTGGAAATATTACCTTTAGCTTGAGGATTCTGGTAACCTTAGTGAGCTTGTCCCCAGTACTCCTCTGACACTCAAGCATATTTATGCTCAACTTTGATTTTCTTCTTGTAGGAAATGTGAACGGTACTTTACCTTGTCCTTCTCCCTCCCTCTGGAAGAGTTGGGATGGAAATTAAGCTTGGGAATTAGTTTTTAGTTGGGATTGAAAAAAAATTACCCAGTGGCTGAAGGCAGGCCCTTTTCTTCTAGAAGATCCCAGTTTAGTTTCCAGCCTGCCAGGTCCGGCATGGCCTTTGATGGGACAGAGTGACATGGTTCCTACCCCTGGGACAAGGCCAGCAGACACGGAACTCCATGAGTGTCATGGCTGCTGTGGGCATAAGGCTTGTTTGTATAATAATGTACATATTTTAAGTTCCTCCTTCAAGGAATGCCCTCTCTGTTAATGTTAATGACTTCAAGATAACCAGAGACACCAGGAGTCCAGGAGGCAAAGGTATGGCTAATATCTCAGCACAATGGTAAACACTAAGACCTTCGGGACAGCCCTTAAGGATGTGGAAAAGAACTTTTAAAAACAGGTTCATCCTATGGGGTTACAAACCCATTTAGCTCTTTATGTCATTTCTCTAACTTCTTTACTGGGGACCCTGTGCTCAGTCCAATGGTTGGCTGTGAGCATCTGCCTCTGTATTTATAAGTCTCTGGCAGGGCCTCTCAGGAGACAGCTATATCAGCCTCCTTTCAGCATGCACTTCTTGACATTCTCAATAGTGTCTGGGTTTGGTATCTCTATATGGGAAGAACCCCCAGGTGGAGCAGTCTCTGGATGACCTTTCCTTCAGTCTCTGCTCTACACTTTATCTCTACATTTGCTCCTGTGAATATTTTGTTACCCCTTCTAAGAAGGACTGAAGTATCCATACTTCGATCTTGCTACTTCTTAAGCTTCATGGGGTCTGTGAATTTTATCTTGGGTATTTGAAGCTTTGAGGCTACTATCCACTTATCAGTGAGTGCATACCGTTTTCTTTTGTGATTGGGTTACCTCACTCAAATAGATGCCCCAGAGCTCCCAGGGACTAAGCCATCAACTAAAGAATACACATGGCTTCAACTATATATGTAGCAGAGGATGGCCTTGTCAGGCATCAATGAGAGGAGAGGTCCTTGATCCTATGAAGGCTGGATAGATGCCCAAAGTAGGGGAATTGAAGGCAGGGAGGTGGGAGTAGGTGGGTGGGTGGAGGAGCACCCTCATAGAAGGAGAGGGAGGGAGGATGGAATAGGGGGGTTTCCAGGAGGTGAAGGGAAACCTGGAAAGTAGATAACATTTGAAATGTAAATAAAGGAAATATCCAATAAAAAATGCAAAAAAAGATAATTCCTTATCATTTTTGCTCATGTTTCCAAGCTCTTGACTAGTTAGAAAATTGCATCATACAAAGTCAAGGTTCTTATGTATCTGTTTAAAGTCTTTTAAATTAGTATTTTATAATCAATTTATAAACATTTTATAATTTTGTAAGCAACCATCTTAAATTTATTTTAGTACATATAGTATCCTATGTATTTGTACCTATAAATGTATAATGTATAATGTGTGTCTAAACATTACATACTATATAAAGTTTATAAGATAAAATATGCAAATTTAATATTTGACGAATAACTACTGTTTTATGCAATATGCCATATAATTGAACGTATAAAATAAAATACCCAGGAAAAAGAAAAGTAGGTTCAAATATATATAACATCTCAAAATACAAAGATGCAATATGAAGTATATGAGGAGCTTCAAACAGCTGTGCTGTGAGTCAACTTGTCAGAAATATAATAAGAAAGGAGATAGAGATTTAGAGAGATTTACAGGAGATCCCACCCAGATTAAATTTTTTGTTTATGCTTACAAAGGCAGGCAGATTCCTGAGTTCAGGATCAGCTTGGGACTGAGTAAGGTTAGTCCCAGGTGTGGTAGAAATGGTAATTTAAGGACAGGTCCTGCCTAGCTAGTTTATCATTTGTGCTTAACAGAGGCAGTAGGACCTGTGAATTTTTTTTTTTTTTTTGTAATATTAAAAGAAAATGTGTGCTTGCTGTCTCCTAAGAATCAAAAGATGGGGTCACAAGATGCTGATTATCAGGATAATTAAAAGGAAGCCTGTAGTAAATGAATAGATTCATATGTAAGAGAGAGAGGGGAGGGAGAGAAGGAGAGGAAGAGAGAGAAGGGGTGGGGGGAGGAGGGGGAGAAGTGGAAGAGGAAGGGGGAGGGGGAGGGAGAGAGGGAAAGGGAGAGGGAGAGAGGGAGAGAGAGAGAGAGCTTGTTTTCTGGAGATCTCCAGAAAAACAAACAAACAAACAAACAAAACAGAATTCCAGTTGTTTGGTTTTGCTGATTCCAGACACCAATCTCTTAGAACCGTTCTCCAAGCTGAGGCTGTTGCTTGACACCAGTTCCCATGATAAAAAGCTCACAGTTGTCTATGACTTCTCCAGAGAATCCAATGACCTCTCTGGCCTCCTTGGGCCCAGTCACTCACAAGATAGAGACCCACACACAAACACATACATATACACATAATTTTTAAAAAATTAAAATAATGTCTGGTATAATGTCACTTATCTTTACTCCAGTCACTTGGGAGACAGTGGCAGGTAGATCTCTGTGAGTTCAAAGCCAGCCTGATCAGCACAGCAAGTTCCAAGACAGTGTGACTTCATAGCAAGACCTTGTTAGGGCAAGGACTGAAGGAGCTGAAAAGGATTGCAACCTCGGAGGAAGAACAACAATATCAACCAACCAGATCCCCTAAAGCTCCCAGGGACTAAACTACCATCCAAAGAGTACACAAGGGGTACCTGTGGCTCCAGCTGGATATGTAGCAGAGGATTATCTTATCTGGCATCACTGGGAGGGGAGCCCTTTGGTCCTGTGTATGCTTGATGACCCAGGATAGGAGAAGACTAAGCTGCTGAGGCGGGGGGGGGGGGGGG